>CAODLS010332528.1:0-11805 GCA_948243855.1 Flueggea neowawraea
GTCCAAGACAGAATTGTCAAGCGCTAATTACATGAAAACATCAATTTTCGCACCTGTCCCTCTTAAAATTCAAAAATATCAGAATGTCTTTCAGAAAGTAGAAATTATAGAAATAAGCTTTAGGACATGTGTATAGTTGTATTTTTTTTTTGGTGTTTATTTTTATTTTTTTTTTAAATTAGAGACTAATGTTTGTTTTTCTTTTTAGTTTTTTTGTTTTCTGTTGTTTTTCTATTTTAGATTCAATTTTTATTTTTGTGATAAACTCTCTTTCTTTTGTTTTTTGTGGTTGAAAATTTCTTTTGTTTTTAATAGTACAGACTAAGATTTTTTTTGTCTTTATATTTTTAAATGGTGTTTTTTTTGTAGTTTTCAATTTATTTTTTTATTTTTTTTATTTTTCAGTTAGTTTTTATCTGAAGGAATTAACTCTCTCATTTGATTTCGTGCATGCTCTTTTTTCATTTTGTTTGTACCAATGATTTTTTTTAGTTTTCTATTCGTTTTATGAAATGCAAACTAGTTGTCATCTTGTTTTTATGCATTTTGAAGAACTAAAAAAGTAAATGAAAACAAAAAATAAACCAAATAAAGATCCAAATATAAAATATCATATAAAAACAAATAGAAAATAAAAGTACATTAAATGAAAGTGAAAAAATTAAATGGGGAATAATTCAGGTTAAGTAGAATTACAGAAAAAAATTAAACTATTTTTCAAGAAGAATTGCAGAAAAAATTAGATTATTTTTCTATTATGAATAATGAAATGAAAAAAAAATCATTGAACAAAAAAAATAAAAAAAAATATACATAAGGTTGAGCCATCCAAACAATGGGGCCAACCATGCAAAAGGAAACCTGGCGTGTGGAAAATGAAGCGAGCGGATACAAGATATGAAACGGGGCGAAATTCCAAAAAAGTGGAATTTGTGGGCATGCAGAGCAAATTTTATAGTTTAAGAGGTACCTAGACAGTAATTTCCTCAATTGTCAAGTAATGACAGGCCCGCGAAGGTTAGCCTATTTTTTAGAAAGTTTCCTAAAAAACTCATATAATGTATGTTTCACGAAAAAGGATCAAATAAGGGGACTGAGATTTTTTTTTTAGTTATGAAGGATTGAAATTGAGACTTCAAACTCAATAATACATATACTCACCACTTAAGCTGAAGTTAAGTGGGAGAAACGATATATTTGATTTTACATTCAAAATTTTAATAGAGTTAATTTTCCCCTTCAAATATCTATAAATGCTATGTCAAGGATCATTCAAAGATATATTTTCATTGGTCATAAAATTCTGTCATTTTGTTCACTTAAACATTAGAGTATTTTTGTGGGTGCAACACCTACATTCTTTTCTATTTTACGAGAATTAAAAGTTCTTGTAGAGGTTTGCAATTCGATTTATTGTTAAAACACACTTCGACAGACGACTTTAATTGTTATTGTCTTCATAATCAATCAATAATGAAAAGTGATACTTGCACTCTGTGTAGCAATGATACCAACTTGCATGTAGAACTTTTTGAAGCTTCATGTGCACGAGAAGTCATTCCCGCCAAATCATTGATAATTCAGTGAGATCTTGTGAGATAAGTAATTGGTTGCTTCTCATTTAAATGGCTCAGTTCCATTAGGGTTAATTACATAAAAATGGCTCGTTCGTGGCGCTCTTAAAAGTCAAAATTACAAAAATTTAATCCCAAAAATCAAAATGACGTTAACTATTATGTACATCTACATAGTTTTGCTTTTTTTGGTTTATTTTTAGTATTTTTAAACTAGAGACTAATGCTTGTTTTTCTTTTTGTTTTTTTTGGTCTTTTGTTATTTTTCCATTTTATTGTCAATATTTTTTTTTATGGACAAACTCTCTTTCCTTTGTTTTTTTGTGTGTTGATTTTTTTTAATAACACAAACTAGGTAATTTTTTTATTGTTTTTCTGATTTTAAATTTTTTCTGGTTTTCAATTTGTTTTTCATGTTTTTAATTTTTTTATTTAAAGGAATTAATTTTCTCTCATTTGAATTTGTGCAGGTCATTTTTCATTTCGTTTGTACCAATAATTTTTTTTGGTTTTCTATTCATTTTATTAAATGCAAGCTAGTTTCCATCTTGTTTGTATACATTTTATTAGTTGTAAATTTTTTGAGAAAAAATAAACCTAATTGAAAAACTAAAAAAAAAAGTAAATGAAAACAGAAAATAAACCAAATAAAGATCCAAATATAAAATATGATGAAAAAACAAATATAAAATAAAATAAAAACAAATATAAAATGAAAGAACATTAAATGGAAGTGAAAAAATAATAATAGAGAACAAAAAATTAGATTTTAATTTTAGGATGAAATGAAAGAAAATAATTAAAAAGGAAAAAGGAAAATACATAATAAGGTTGGGCCGTCAAAAACAGTAGGCCCAACCTCAAAAAAGGAAGCAAGACGAAGCGGGGGTCTGTTTTAACTGAAAAGGGATGTTATTGAAAAGCCCAGGAGGAAATTTTGTATTCTAAAAGGCCCCTAGGCGTAATTTCCTTGTTCCATCATCCGGGTTAGGCCTATGAAAGCCCATTAAACTTTTTCCTCCATTTGGAAACACTAAAAAAATTTATCTTTGAAGCATTGCAATTGCATATTTTATATATAGTGTGCTATATTTGAATATACAAACTATACACCAAATTTACAAACAATCACGTGGTTTTTGTCTCAAAGCACTACTAAGTTTTTTGTTCATCATAATAAATAAGTGGAAGAAGTCTGGGCCGTACTGTAATTGTCCTTGTTTTAGTTTATAAGCTTAAATCATTAAGCATTCCACTGTCTATGGGGTTGAATTGACGTGAATTGGACGCTGACAGAGACACTGACCTAACTTTAGAACCATAAAGTATACAGAGAGATTAGAAGAAGATTATATAATCAGACAGACCATCATGGAGTTGTTCTCTAATAATATATAATCATCTTAACACTTACCATACGTTTTTCTTAACCACATTAGAAAACTTTTCTGTATATGTGAACAATACTTGTTTACCTGTTATTATCTGCAAATCAATTAAGCTTAATGGAATGATCATACTTCTGATCGGTTGACGAAAATCATGAGCAACTCAAATTAACATAAGCCCATTAGTTTCATGGGTGCGTAGTTGATTCACGATTGTACTGGAATCATCTCGTATTTTAAGAAATTGAGGATTTAATTCTAGTTTAAGCATAGAAACAAATAATTATGAAGTGGAATTAAATTTTCGTCTCAAACTAAATGGCAAAAAAACAATAAACTCGATCAATGTAATTTTACTGTATCAAAATAAATAGAATTATATTTTTAAAATGTATAAATCTTCAAACATTATTTTTTTAGTGCTCAAAACAACTCCAACTAGACTATATATTTAATGATTGTATGTCAATAAATAATTTAAAGTCTCAAGAATTAAATTATAGGATATAGGACAAAATATACTATGTAGAATATAATATATAAACAACAATATTATATGAAAAATTCTTATTTAACCTTGGTATATGTGTAAAGACAAGGAAGAATTTCCTATATTTATATGTTTGTAATATATCATAAATAAATTACAAAGTACAAATATACCATATATATTATATATGTAGTATATATAATATACTATAATAACCATAGTGATAGTGGGAACCCTTTGGGACCCCTTCCCTGTTACTGTTTATGAGCAATTTATTTAGACTCACGAGTCTAATTTATAAATATCAAAATTTGGTTTAACTTAATTCGTTAATAAATAAGATAAATTTATATTAAATACAAAATGCGTTCATTAAAATTTAAACAAGACTTACTCCATTTGGATTACAACATTTGCTATATATAACCTCAAGAGAACCCGATCCAAAAAAAAGAAACTGAAGAGAAACCAACCTTTAACTATAACAGAAAGTCTTCACATACTCAAAATCTTATACAAAAATCTTGCATATCAAGTTTTTGCATTCTTATCTCCTCGGCCTTTTCGTTTGCAAACCAAAAAAACTTGAGTAAGAATGAAGCTTCCAGAAATGCAAATTGGGCATGATAAAGTCAGATCGGTGGGTCAGTCCAGCAATGTTTTGCATCATCCACTTTGTAGCTTACATTTGGTGTTACAAATTTTTTAGTCCTTTCTGGGTGCCTTATCTCTTTCAGCACTATAAGCCAATCATGCCTGTATACGGGATAATGATCATACTCCTGAAAAACTAATACCCTAACATTAACCTTTTTTTAAATTAATTCAATTTTAAAAATCAATGATAATTAACAATTAATAAAAGTATTATAGATGGACTTGATAAATTAACAAATGTGTCCAACTACATCATATTCGTCAACGCAACCCATTAACAAGTGAGAAGAGTGGAAATTTAATCCGCCTCTGGTTTCTAGCATCCATAGAATTCTTTCTTTTTTTCCTTCTTTAATGCAAGATATTCATGTTTCACATCAATTTAGTGGTCATTTTAGGGTCTAAATTTTAAGGTTGTTTTACGGTTTACAATCGTCTAATAAATTTTTATTCGTTTTAAAAAAATTTCCACTTTAAAGAATTAAACCTCAATTTTATATAAATTTTTCAACTCAAAATACTCATTATCATTTAAATTACATTTAAAAATATAGCCGTCAATCCTCTAATTCCTTGCTTTGTGCTTTTTGAAAATGTAAGAAATTAATGCAACCAACAATCGATTGTGGCCAGGTGCAAAGCAGGGCCCAGCACCACTCCGTAATTAACATGAAATTTAACAACAAAATATAACCAACCCAACCCACTCAACAAACTTAACTTAAGCCTCGCAATAAATTGCCTTCCACCACCATCATTTCTTCATGCTCATCACCAAATTATGAGCATGTTTTCATGACACGAAAAATGATCGTTGGAGAAGCGAATTTTGACAAGCAAGATAGATAGCATCAATGGAGGATGACGATCCCACTCGACCATCCATAGGGTTCCCTTTAGGTTTAGTTCTTCTGTTCCTTGTGTTGTTGTTTATGAGTGGTTTTTTCACTTCTTGTCTTCACTGGGACAAGCTACGAGCACTTCTTGGAGCTTCAACCTATGGCCAAGATCATGATCACTTGCCCCAAAAATCCTCACCTCCTTCTCTGGTATGTACCTCACTCGGATTTTTTTTCACTTATTTTAAAAAATTAATATTGTACTTTAAATCATAACTAAATATAATTTTAATTTTATAGACAACAACTATAAAAAAAAATTGTGCACTCAAAATGAAATGGTTAAGTGTGTGCATTATGTAACTATTATGAGGTTAACGATTCAACAAGTTCAAAATAAAAAAAAAAAAAAAATATGTGTTTTTATTATATGAAAATCACTTTTTTCAGTGCCATATTTTTTTATAAGTCATTTTAATTATTTATTTCCATCGAAAATGATTTCTCGATTTTTAGCCGCTGAAATTAACTTCAATATTAATGAGTTACAAGTTTATTGGTTTAGTATCATATCTTCAAAGTTGATTAACCAATTTTTCTTGAGTAAATTAATTTGACTGCAATTAGATTTTTGTAACGATTGATTAAATGTGATTCTGTAAATTGATTAAGCAGAAGCTGGAGTCAAATCAAAGGCAGAGCTTACCAGTGTTGATGCCAGGGGATGAAGCACCAAAATTCATAGCAATTTCATGTCCATGTGCGCCTCCGGTGATTGATCAACAGAAAATTACGGTCAAAGTGCAGAAGCCTCCCCCTTTTCCTGTCCCTCTATATTAATTACTTAGTTTAATTATTGGAGTGTTTGTTTTTGGTAAATTGAGATGTAAATAGTAAAAGTAAATTGCAATTTAACAGATTAAATAGTGAAAAAGTAGAAAAATTGACACATCTTTTAAGAATTATAATATACTAAATATGTAAACCAAAATATAATCATAGATTTGTCTGTATAAGCTATTTATTTTATTAATTTGATTGGATTTGCTTCCTTTTTTCCTCATCCGCTAAGATAAACCATATTAAAATTTACATGTACGTTTTGGTGGTGATAACTGGCTTACAACATCATGACATGTATGGCCCATATGAAAAATATGAGTGGCTTAAATTAAGAGGTTTTTTTTCTTACTTCAAATTAATTTACTGAATAACTTCTGTCAATTTGTTAAATTGCTCTTAAAAGTGTATTAAAATGTAGATAATTTAGTAAGTTGATTTAAGTTAATTGCCCTAGTTCAAGACGCCAAACATTACTCAACCTATGTATAACTCGTTTATCATTTAATAAATTGAAATTTTAATTAATACGTAATTAATAAAATCTAAAGTATTAATGAAGATGGTGATTAATAGTGGACTAAGTTTGGAACCTACACCATGCAGAAGGACTAAAAGAGTCTCATGTAATAATATTAAAGAACTAAATGTTTTAATTTTCAATAAAAAAGAAATTGCTTAATTATGAGAGTAGTAAAGTTTCCATATGATGTGATCATTTTAGAAAAAAAAAACAAAATATGACTGTTGAGCACTTTCTTATTCACCCTTTCTTTTTTTCTTGTTTGAAAAAAAAAAACTCAACACATCATGTTGGATTCTCGTTGATTTGTTTTCAAAGTTCGGTGACCATTTGGAATTCCATTGATGTGATCTCAAACATGTTCTGGCAAAAAACTTGATTTCATCCGGGATCCAGTTTATGCATGATATCAATTTTCGAGAAGATCAAACTCTAGAGTACTCAATTGATGGCCACATTCTCGACAGGATATGTGTTGTTTCCCACGGGTGTCCTTTCCTTCATATTCCTTGATCTGTTCCTTTCTTGTTATTAACTACTTCTTTATGTAACACATATTCCAATATGCAATTTTCTTTTTTCCTCTTTTTCTTTGTCGCTCAACATTAGTTTCGTACATTTATTTGCTTTTGAACGGATATCTTCCATTAAAAATCATTTTGGCATTTTAGTGCATTAACACAGGAAAAAGAATGATACATTTGAGAGAGAAGCTAACCTGGGTCTGTCTGGATGGGCAAACAACAGGTGACGGTTCAAAGATTGATGGCCTTCTTTCGTTTGGATCCAAGCCTTACAATACGACAAGCAGTTTGAAACATATTTAACATTTGTGGGTAGCCTTAGCTTAATTAGGTTAAACCCCATTTATGGCCCAATGGCAATGCTAATGTAGGCATCAAACTTCAATTTTCTCCAACATCCTTCTCACAAAAAAAAAAAAGTTCAAAGTTATTCAAATGGAACAATATTTGGGAGTACAATCTTCAACTTCATAGTGTTGAAGACATGAATACTACACCACAAACTTATCGATCAAACGAAATGGCATTCTTATAGCAAATATGCAAATATTTGATTAAAAAAATAAATTAATAATCGATCTACGAACTATTATTATATGCGATTTTCATAAGCGCATAAAAATGTAACACAGATAATTATTAACAACTTTAACATGCGAAGGAGGGTGAAACCCACAGGTAGCATCTCAACGGTGGGTCAGATTCCATTAATGCCATTGATTGAAATTTTTGGCACTGTTTAGCCTCACACAAAAGTTACAATCGAAGGGAAAAAACCAGCAAGACAAAAAGTATCGACTCATAAAGTAGACAATAAAAATCAAGTAGCGTTAATTTGTAATCAAACAAAACACTAATAAAGAAACTAAACAACGAAAGAGAAAGATGAGTTCTTGAAATTGCCTTTAATCAAATTCTGAATGCCGAGACAACACAATAAAAATCCACGAGAGACCCCTCAGAAAAAGAACTTCACAAATAATTAGTCAATGCTATAGAAAGACCTGACCTTATATGGATTAATCAAAATAACTAACAAAGTCAAAAAACAAGGCAGCTATCAGCACCTAATAATTCACTCGTGTGCATGCTTTCATGCCATGCATGCGATAGAGACCCACACACATACAAAAAGGCCGAACGCAAAATTTGCCCCCTGAAGTTTTACTCCCTATCCTTCAAGCCCCGTGAACTATTTTTTTCACCTATTAACTCTGTCAACTTTTAAAAATCTGCCTATGAACCCCAAAGTCCAACTCCGTTTAGCACGTGCATTGCGGCAAGTCACTTGACGCAGATCCGTCACAGTTTGGGTTTTTTGTCTGAATTTGAGTAATTTAAACTATTAAGTTAATTGAACCCTACTACAATTGGTTGAGGATATAATTCATATAAGATTATTTAAATAAAAGGAAATAGGTGAAATAGATCAACAACTTGTTGGAAGTGGTCTAAGAGATGTGGATTTCATTTCTCCATTGTCGGATTTTAAGAATTTTAGAATATAAAAAATGTAATATTAGAATATTGTAGCATTTTTTGTTTGGGCAAAATCCACGACGATCCTTGGGGTTTGATGTACTTTTTATTCCGGTCCATAAGTTTGAAAATTAGTCGCTCAAATCCCTCACTCTTAACTCCGTTAGTTAAATATAACAGAAATCTGACGTGGCACATGAACCTACTAATTTTAAAGATTTAATAACACAAAAATACTCATGTGCCACATCAGATTTCAGTTATATTTGACCAATGGAATTATGAGTAAGGGATTGAAGCGGCTAATTTCCAAACTTGTGGATCAGAATGGCGAATACACCAAACCACAAGGACCGCAATGGATTTTGCTCTTTTTGTTTTACATTCCTTCCACATTTTTTGATTATTGATAAGAAAAAGATCAACAATTTCATTATCTTAAGTTCCTTTTCATTTTTTTATACTAGGTTTCTAGGTTGATGCCATGATTTTGTGTTTCTAAGTTTATAGTTTTGTTAAAAATTATGGAGAAGATGATGGGATGATTCAAATTGAGGAGAAGATGACAAGAACAATTGAGGAGGAAGGTCCATAGGCTTTTTGTTTGGGGAAACAGATAGACTGGTTTATATGGGTTACATTTACATGAGCATGGGCCAAATCTATATACACGTGTCATAAATTCATAAATTATGGATTAGGAAAATTTGACTTTTATACTAAATTAAAATTCAGAATTTAGCTTTTTTCATGCATCAAACATATATTAAGTAATAGAAATACGCTTGAAACATGTTGCAAAAATATCAAATTTTTAATTGATTGAAAATTTGAGATTTTTTTCTCAAAAAATTGTGATATTTTAGTGAGAAATTGAATTTTTTCTTGAAAAAGATAAATTTAAAGGGAGAAAAATATGATATTTCAGAATGTATCCATATGTAACCAAATGTATCTAAATCACAATTTTTTTATATAAAATTCAAATTTTCTATTGAGTTCAATTTTGATGATGATGAATGCAAAACATCTATGAAAAAATGCAAAATTGCAGACATGCTGATATATGGCAACAAGGCACGTTGATGCATGCATAGCTAAGTCCTACGCATACAGAAAAGCCTACAATGCATGTAGATGAGAAGCAGATGCTACTGAAAATCATTTTCACATATCTACGTATGTAGAAGACACTGCAACGCACGTTGACAAAGTCCAGATCAATGAGGAAGACGTTAGTCCGTCAGCAAAGCACATAGATGATGCAAAGTAGACATCCTTGAAGAACAACCAACAACGCGCGCTAATGATCTTACAACGCACGTTATAAGTGAATAATGCACGTAGATGAAGACAAAGATGAGACGTTCCTCGGAATTTGAATTAGAATATTCTCTGGCATGCTGACGTTGAAATCAAAGGTGCAATCTTCATGATGAACGACAATGCACGTTGAGGAATGAAAAAGGTACGTTGATCAACTATCAAGCCATATTAAAGAAGTGATCAACGCACGTAAAAGATCACCAACGCACGTAGAAGTTGATCCAATCAAAGCAGAGACTACTGGAGTTCTATCAACGTACGCAGACTTGCATACACAACACGTAGAACTTAGAAGGAACGATGAACTACGCGTGTAGAAGAGGAACAACTCACGTAGTGAAGGGTGACGTCATTACTGAGCAGAATTTGTCATATCTTTCAATGGTTACTTCAAGGCTCCAACGACTATATTCTTGCAAGTGGCTATAAATAGATGTCCCAGAACAAAAGAGAAAAACGATAGACCTGTGCTAAAACTTGTTATCGATTTTATCTCTCTTCTCTACCTTTCTAACCCATTTGAGCTATTCACTTGCCAACACAATACTGGGTTTGGGTTGAGCTTTATTCACATACCTTTGGGTTAATTTTGTAACAAGCAAGGTATTTGCTTGGAGTAGATAGGTTTTCTTGTTAAGTCTTAGAAAAACAAAAGAGGTTGCTAGTGAGCCAAGGAAACTTAGTGTTGGTGTTCTTGTTTTGTCCTTAAAACAAAGTGAACGATTTTCTAGTTGATTCCGCAAAAAATAGGTGAACGGTTTTCTAGTTGATCCCGCAAAAACTAAGGTTACAGTTTTTTAGTTGATTTCGCAAAAACTAGGCTAACGGTTTTCTAGTTGAGCCTACAAAAACTAGGGAAATTGTTTGCCAGTTAAGCCCGTAAAAACTAATGGTTTGGTTTTCTTGTTTTGTCCTGAAAACAAGGTGTAATGGTTTGCTTTTATAGCCTGCAAAACAACTGTTGTAAATGGTTTTCATCCACCCGCAAGTGATGAGATAGTTGATTAAACTCTCTAGTGGATCTAGAGGAGTGAACATAGGTCAAAAGGATCGAACTACTATAAATACCAAGTTTTAATTTTCTCTCTCCCTTACTCTCCTTATCTTGTTCTACACTTGCTTTAAATTGTTTGTGGATTGATTATTTTATTACTTTCGCATTTGACTTTGATTTTGATTTGAAAAGAATTTTGTTATTTGCTTTAGTTTGCAAAATATTTTCAACAAAGTTTTTAACTTGATAAAACTCCAATTCACCCCCTCTTGGATTGTCATTTCCATTGCTCATTGTGACTTATATTTTTGATATAATATTTTTTAAAATTAAATTCCTCCAAATTACAATTTTTAATATAAATTTTATAATTTTTTTGATAGTTTTCAAAATGTATCCATATCTTAATTTTGTGTATGATTTTTTTTTTATTTTTTTATAGTATCCAAATGTATCCAAGTGTATACAAATATTTCTAAATTTTAATTTTTATATATTTTTTTATAATCTCCAAATGTATCCAAATTTCAATTTTTATATAATTTTTTATTTTTATAGTCTTTCCAAATGTCTCCAATGTCTTCAAAATGTATCCACAAGTCTCGAGAAATATCCATCCCTTCATAAACTCAGTATAATTCAAAAGAAATCAACCAAAGTCAATACAAACAACCTAAATAAATACAATTAATTTTTTTCTCATTTTTTAACAATGATACTATTTTTATTTTTAACAATAATAAAAAATTATTGAAAACTGAAACATGTTAAGATTTTTAAAAATAATTTTAAAAATTAGGGACATTTTTGTAAATAGCTATAAGATGGAACATGCTAGGGTTGGAAAATCCTGGCAGTCCTCCATCACACAAGGACTGCCATCGTCGACCCACAAAAGCCTAACCACCATCAAAACGTCAGTCATTCCTCTGATGCCAGACACCATCTCTGTTCGCTGTCATCTCGTCGCGTGTAAAAGAAGACAAGCCGAGTCCAGATCTGATGGAAGAGAAGAGAGGGCGATGCCAATGGATAACCAGATCTGGAGAGAGAAGGACAAGAGAAAAAGAGAAAGCGACGAAAAGATAGGAGAACATGAGAGACGAATGCGACGGAGGAGACACGAACGAGAACAAATGAGTCGAGAAATGACAGCAACGAGAATAAACGC
>CAODLS010332544.1:0-26423 GCA_948243855.1 Flueggea neowawraea
GGAGAATCCCATTGTGGAGTTGTAATTGTTTGTAGTAGGAATTGTCGACAAAGAAAGAACTTGTTGGATTCTGGTCAAGGAAAGTTGTGTTGGAGCCATCTGAATTTTGTGGGCACCGATTTTGTAGTGTTTTGAGCAGTGATTGATTCATGGTTGGATCAGGCTTGCCTGTGTTTTGGAAATTGTATAGACGGTCTTGGAAGAGGAAACAGTGTGCAACTCCAACCGTGTGAGCACCTACATGTATAGTATAATAATGTTTTTAATTAAATCACCTGTTATCCAAATTGAAATCTCACTAATTAATCTCGAGTAGGATCCTTGCATACAGGGTTAAATATTTGGTTCTAAAATTTTTTCATATTCAGAATTCAAACTCAAGAACTTTGATTAATAAAGAAGGAGCTCGTCAAACATTCTCTTTGATTTTTAAAATAAGAAAATCAGATGGAGAATTTTACATACCGAAAAGGTAAACCATATCGGTGGGTTCAAGTCCTTTAGCTGCAAAAGCTGCAACAGATTGTGGAATTGTAATACTCGGAGATGGGAGATTTACGTTTTGAGCTGATGAATTGAAGCCATCTTTTCTTCCGGTTTGTACATTATACCATCCTCCCTTACTCTACATCACGAATAACCATTTCATCACTACAATATTATAAAAGCGTTCATTAACTTGTAGTCTAGTGATATTGGAGTTTTTAAACAAGAAATTGGTTCAATTTTTACACCAATATGGATGTATATCGGTGCCCAAATACTATTTTCACATGGCCAAATTTGTAAGAAAAAAGTAGTGACTTACCAAAAGAACAGCGTCTCTAGCAGCCATTACAATAATGTCAGCGCAAGAGACAATTCCGGGACATAAAAACTCCACAGCAGATTTGGCGGCATCAATTATATTATAACCTCGAACACTTAGATTCGGAAATGCAGTTTTCTCACCGTTCTTCACATCTAGTAATATCGACGCATCACATCCCTAATGTTTCACACCAAAATCCATCAATCAGCTAATTAGTTATGATCATACAATCTTAATAACTTGCATGTTAAGGAGTGATTAAAAGGGAGAGTTTAATAAGTTACATTGACAAAGCAATCATGGAACTGCAAGCGAAGTAGAGCAGCAACAATGGTGGGATCCTTAGAGAATTTTGCCCTGACGACACCACGAACAATCGACTCCACATCAAACACACCACACTTGTTCTTGTAGAACCCATATTGTAGTTGCCCATAACAATGGCCTGTGAAGCTCACCAATAAGAAGGCTGCTAGAGAGAATATAATGTTTAATTTGAACATTTTTTTCCTCCTTTTTGGGGACTACAAGGTGGCTAGCTAGATATAGAACTGGAGATTGAGGCATGTTTTGGTTTGTATTTATAAGGATGTAATAACGAGGAAATGAAAATTATATAAATTTTATGACAAGATGAAATGGTGTGCACGATTGGGGATGTCTTAGTATTCCATATGTATTGAACGTGCGTTCCTGTAAGAATATGTGAGGTACCAAGTTTTGATTGTGTTTGTGTTTAATAGAAGAATGAATTGAAAGTCTTAATTAAAAACTCAATTTGTCAAATTCATGTGCTGATAAGTTATCTGCGATTCAGTCGATCTTAATATTGAGGAGCGTGCAAAGTGTAATTAAATACGATGAAAATATCTACGACCTTGAATTAAGATTTACTCTCCCTGTATTTTGTCAGTACTACAATTGTTCCACTAGACTAAATTTATTTTTGACCTTGAATTAAGATTTACTCTCCCTCTATTTTGTTAGTACTAGAATTGTTCGACTAGACTAAATTTATTTATTTTTTGATTTTTTTTATTATTTTTTAAAAGTTGTGTTTCTTGTAATCTTTGTTAGATTAATCTGTCACGTGAAGGTGGTTTAGCTGTATTAAGTACAATTAATTAAGTTCATTACATATTACTGTATATAATGATATGTAATAAAATATTTTTTAATAAGATTAATATATTAAGAATATTTTTGTGTACGGGCTTGTGTGTATACATACAATTGGCCTCTGTGTAAACCACGTCATTCGCATCATTGAAAAAACTTTAAAAAAATCCTGCCATCCAACACCGGCTTAAGACACAAGCCAGTGAAGCCTGTGCCAAGGGCCCTACCCATGATTTTTTTATTTAAAAAAAATCTTATAAACAAAATATAAAATTAAAGAGTAGGGCCCTAAAAAAAAACTTTTAGAAAACTTAAAAATTAAAAAAAGAAAAGTAAATTGAATTATATTTTTAAAAAATAAATTCTATCTACTTACAAAAATAAGTCTAAAATTAGAAAAAAAAATATAAGAGCTTACAAAGGAGTCTAAAAAATTATAATTGATGTTATGAAAAAAGACTTCAATTTTTAATCAAAATATTAGTAAAATCTTCTATATGTATTTGATTTACTCATTCAATTTTAAATTTAGGAAATTTTAATTAATTAATGTTGTTGTTGTTTTTTAAAGCAAGAATGTATTTCAAATTGATTAAAATATTAGTTTAGAAACGCTCTCGAAAGTTTGTTTATTTGATTTATGTGGATATACTTTTTGTTAGTACTTCAATTTTTTAATGAATGAATTAGCTCATTTATTATGGTTTTGAATTTATATTTTTGTTTTGTATAAATCAACATAACAATGTATGTAATAGGTTTTAAATAAACTCTTCTCATAGATATTATAATGATGAAAATAAAAATAACACTTAGAAGGTTAACTTTATAAAAAAATATAAATTCATTTTTTAAGTGTATATTTTATCATTTTCTCTCTCTATATTCAATATAAAAACATTTAATTTAAAATTAATATGTTTTATTTATGTGAATATTATTTAAAAAAACATTGATTTATATAAAAAACATATTCAATTATTTATAATATTTTTTATATCATTACAAATTATTAAAATATCATTGTCTACAACAACAATTGGCCTTGCTGCCATCAATCACAAATGGTCATTAGTTGGAAGAGCTCAAGATACTTTTTTTTTTGCTTCCGTTGTGTCGATTGAGGTTTGCAACGGTGACAGGTAAAGGTGACTATGGTTAAGAACCATCGGTTCCAGTTCTGTGAAACCTCTGAACTGAAACCAAATTGCATAGGGGTTGTTCTGGGTGGTTCGATTTCGGTTTGTGATGGTTCGGTCAATGGTTTGGTCATCGATTGTGGTTCCAGTTCAATCCGATTCAAACCAAATTTTTTTAATTTTTTTTTAAATATTGTTAAAATTGTTGGTTTAAAAATATTGAACAACTGATTTTGATTAAATTTGCTGGTTTAAGAGAGTTAAAATAACTGATTTAGGAGATTAACCACTGGTTTAGGAAAATTAAACTGTTGGTTTTGTTAAAATCACTGATTTATAAGGATTGAACCGACGTTCAACTCACCGGTTCAAAACTGATAGTTCAACAATTTTAGGATTACTTGAACCTGAACTGAACCATAGGTTAGGCGGTTTGACCGATTGCGGTTCAACCAGTTTCAATTCTAGCCGGTCTGATTCCGATTCAAACTGGCTGTTCGATTGAGAAATGACCACCTCTAGTGACAGGTACACCTCTTACATTAATATCCATGATTGTTGTGTAATTGTAAATATGCTTATTTTTCTAAGGAAAACGTTACAATTTTGTTCGTCTATATCACAAATGGTTCAGGATCCTGGTGAATAGCCATGTACAATTGGTAAAAAACCGACGTATGAAGAACAAAATGTCTCTACTTATCAAAAAACTTATATATGATCTATAGAATAGCCATGCAGACCGATAATACAACACTCTGCGAGATTCTTTAAGATGTTTCTTTTTTTTTTTTATCAAGGACTTTTTTAAGATGTTTAAGTTTTTTTTTTCATTGTGCCTCTATATACAATTGGGAAAAACTCAAAAATATTTCAAAGGAGAATTTAAATTTCAAAAATAAAAAACCATTCAAAATATATACAAAAATACAAACTCATTTTATGTAATTATAGAAACGCCAAAATTTGACCTTTTGACCATTTTTAACTGCGTGTCAGATGTTTACCCACGTGTTGACTACGCGTCAGAAAGTCTGACTACGCGATAGAACATGAGTACAAAACGAGACCAAAATGTACTCAAAATTCTATATACAAAATGAGACTAAAATGTTCTCATTTTTGTACATACGAAAATGAGTACTGACTGATCACTTTAACCGTTATAAAATGAGAACAAATTATTTTCATACAGAAATGAGCACTGGCTGATCACTTTAATCACTACAAAATGTGTATAAAACGAGATCAAATCGTTATCATTTTTGCACATATGAAAATAAGTTCATAACGAACCAACTAAAAAATGAGTACATAACATACCAGTACATGCTTACAAAAACGAGTACATCTCACAAATATTTTTTAAATTTACAAGACAAAAAAATACATAAAGTTAGGAATGGGGCTGCAGCTAGGGTTTCAAAACCCACGTTGCCGCCCCATCATCGATGTCGCTGCCACCCACTCTCTCGATTTCACCCAAAGTCCCACTCTTTCGACCTCTATGTAGTTTGTCGCTGTGAAAATACTATCTCCCCCTCACGTTTGGTTCGCCACTCTCTCTCTCTCTCTCGTGCATCACCATCGCTTGTGTTTTCTCCGTCAGTGTTGTCCTCCACCATTGCCAACCAAAACAACTTCCCACCACAAAGAATCTCGCTCGTCAGATCTGGAACATCGAAAAGAGGAAGATGAGGCGAAGGATTAGTGCATAAAAGAGAAGAAAAGTAGAGAAGAGAAGGACGAGCCCGACGGATGGGAAGGAGGAAGAAGAAGACAAAGCGAGAAAGAGCGACTGATAAGAGAAGTGAGTCGAGAGAGGACAAAAAGAGCAAGGGGATAAGAGAGAAAGAAGAGAGAAAGAGGAGTGAACCGAGGGAGGAACGAAATGAGAGAGAGGCGAGATAGAATAGAGAGAGGAACGTGATGAAAGGAGTGAGTAGAGAGAGGAGAGAGAAATTGATAATTAGGAGAATAAATATTTCTATATTTTGAAAATTTTAATCAAAATATTGTATAATAGAAAATATAATGTGTACATATTGGGAATATGAAATTTAAATAAAAAAGTAGACATGTAGAGTAATTTCCTCTGTATAATTTAAGATGAGTATTTTATTATAATTTGATTGGTTTGCCTGAATAGTATAGTTTCAGAAGTTTGTACAAATGATAGTAACTATTTTGGAATTAGCAATAGACAGTATAAGTTATTTCATATCAACCCTTTGGGGCCATCCTAGAAGTAGAGAAAAAGGAGAAGGCATACGTGTACTATTCCAAAAACGAGCAGCAAGAAAGAATATAGGCTCAACCCACAGGACACTACGGAAACCACTTTGGGCGGACAGATGCTGCGCCCATTGATATATCAATGGATTAATCTCAATATTATCCCATTTTCTTCCACATTCAATTATGCTTTCTCTATAATAAGATAATTTTATTAAATTTAAGCCATATTTATATAAATTGGAGGCTTTGGCTACTATTCTGTTGTCTTAATCTCTTTTTTTTTCTATTTTTAATAATAAAAATTAAATCTAATTTAATATAACTACTATAATAATGATAATACATTAAAATAGTTTATTTATTGTGCATGTACAATAAAATAAATTTAATGTGTTGTCACTTTATTGTCTGTTAGATTAAATTAGATTTAATCTTCAATTTTAAAAATAAAGAAATGAAATCAGGTTAAAATGACTATAACTCATCCCATAAATTGGAAGCCGTCAAAATTTCCATGAAAGGGAGGTTAATTGACAATTACACCTACGAAAAAAAATGGTTCGGACCAATCAGAAATTATATAAAGGCCAGAGGTGGCCTAAGTTAACAAAGTGAGGAAAAAGTTGGAGGAATTCTTCCTCGTTCTGAGCCTACACAAAAGGGAAAGATAAGCACAAGATATAACATAAAGGCCTCTTCATGAGATAGAGAATTGAGATGGGTTTCACAAGAATCAGATTACTTCTTCTTCTTGTGCTTAGCTTTCAGCTTCTCCTTCTTCCTCCTTGTCTTGGACATTCCTTCCGCAATTTGCCACAGGTACACCTCTTTCCATTTTCTTTCCTTCATTAGTTAGTTATTTGTTTTCAATTATGCACCTATCGAGTAATCTTGATTCTTGTGTTCCATTTTTTCAAGTTTCAGTTTTTATGATCATCGCGAATTTGATGCTTACACAGATTGAATTTAGAAGTAGTTTTATCACTTTTAGTCGTGTGCACAAAAACCCTATCGTAAATATTTATCAAATTATTATTTACTCTTTGGAAAAAGAAAAAAAGAAGGAAAAACCAGAAAATAGATATAGTGTTTAAATAGCTTTACAGGCTTGACTTCACTTTACAAGCAATCTTCATGTGGGATGGAAAGCATTCTTGATTTTTTGGGTCCACCGAAACAAGAACCACTTGTTTCTTGACACTAATTTGAAGCTTTTAACACATCCCATTATGTGTCTTATCTTAATTCCAAGAAATCTCCTAGCAAATTTCTTTTGATCAAGGTCAAGAATTGGAATATAGAAAAGATTCTTGTTGAATTGGGTTTCCTTATTCTTAAAAAAATGTTATTAGATTTATTTTTGCCAAAATTGTAGGCATGTATCAGCAAAGAAAACAACCAACGACAACTACATGAGTACTCACAGGGGAGATTTCTATAGTGAATAGGCGTGGTGGTGGAGGTGGTGGTCATGGTGGTGGTGGTCATGGAGTTGGTGGTCGTGGAGGTGGTGGAAGAGGATATAGGACTGTGATTCCTATATTTGGAGCTGGAGCTATGCCTCATCACCAAAATAATCATCGCCATGGTTCCAACAATGCTTCCATGGGTCATGCTGGTCTAAATTGTTGGATTCTTGCTCTTTTGTCTACTATATTTCTTCGAATTGTTTCTTAGATATATAGTTTTGATGTTTATAATGTGTGTGGAACAAGTTGGACATCTTTTATGCACTCTCCCTTCTTGAGAAACCATTTTTCTTTTTGCAGATAATTAAGTAGATCGTACAGGAGTTATCATGACTAACAAACAGAATCAAATTGGGTATTTGATTTGTTCAAAATTTGGTTCCGTTTAAGGATTCCATAATATTTTGCTTTGTTAATAATTCGATTTTAGATTATATTCCTGATAAAAAAAAGAGAGAGGCAATTTCGTAATCTGATATGAGTAAAATTAAACTAATTTAACTTTTAACACGAATCGATTCTATGCAAATTAAAACAAGGAAATTAGGTTCTTTTCTGTATAATATATACAGTTTTTTGTAAATCAGAATTGTAAGAGGTATATCTGGGGGTGATATCAATTTTTTTCCTTTAAATTCTTATGGAAAGATTCAGGAAATCCTAGGTTAAGTTTAATTTGAAAACAGTTTTCTGTTTTTTGTTTTTATTTTTTGGAAACTAAAAATATTTAAAAAATATGTTTATTTCTAAAATCTAAAAACAAGTTAAATGCAAAATTATCATAATCATTATTTAGATTAATAGCTATTTTTCGGTTGGATAAAGATTAAATTCAAAATTGTGTTTTGCATAGAGATTATTATTTTGAACAATTTTTTATTTTTTCATCTTTATTTTCTAATTTTCTAAAAAATAATAATAAAAATTTTAAAATAAACAGGCCTAATTTTTTCAATTTGAAATACTATTTATTGTTCTTTTCTTGTGTGCAAAGATTGATTTTTTTCCCCTCGTATATAAGTTGCTGCCAAATTTTCTTCCACTTTTTTATCGTGCTTCATCTATACTGAGATAATTTTACTAGATTTAAACCATTTATATTTGTAAAAATATTAAGCTAAATTAGATTAGAATTACTTATTTGAGAGGAGTTTGTTATTATTATGTAATAGCTAGCATGAGACCGATGCGATGTGGCAAAAATTTTCAAGCAACTAAATTATTTTATTAATTGAAATAATTTTTTTTAGTTTATTTAATGCAGAAATGAAAACATATCACATCATTTTTTATGTAAATAATAAGGAATATAAATATTTAATTGACAATAAATTTATGCACTTTCATATTGTGACTATAAATTTTAAAAAAATTCTCAAAATGCATTTCTACTGTTAATTAGAAACGAAATCGTTATGAATACTAGTGTTTTATGCAAAAGGTTCAATTAAAGTGAAGACATTAGTTTGCTCCCATCTTATTTTAGAGATTAATATTTGGATATAAACTGATACAATAGACAATTGAAAGTTAAATATAATAATATATGTATCCTAATCTCATGTGGCATGCAAAAAGTCGGTGAGTTAATATTTTTTGTTAATGTTTCTCATTTCTTTAAAACTTTTTGAATCTTTTAATTTGTAAATTATAATTTTTATTGATTTATTTATAAGCAACAAATTCGTTAATTAACGATAGATGTCTATTAATTGTTCAATTAATATCAAAATATCAAGTCATTTTCTATGGATATGATAAATGAGGCATACGAAAAGTTGGTCAATTAGTTTTTTCTGAATTTTTTAAAATTTTATCATTTCTTTTTATATGTTTGGTTTATGGAAATTATGTACTTTAATTATTAAATTCTTAATTTATCGATAATATCATAAGACTATTCATGTTTTGATAATTGATATCTTTATTAAATAATATTTTTTTTTCATGAAACACTAATTTTTTAATTTTTGTTGGAAGAATAGTAGTCTTTAACTATCGATTTTAATCAAATAATTTTAATTTTTTATTATCATGCTTTATTTTTTAGGATATGAAGAATTATAGTTAGGGATTATGGTAAATTCTGTAACTTATGCGATTTTGCGTTAGTTATTGCTTAAGTAAGAATATTATGCACATTTTTTAATATTGATTATGCTCAATTTAATCAATTTAATAAATAATAATAACATGAAAAATTCCATAAAAAGGTAAATATGAAATATAAAAAAATTATAAAGATAACAGAGCCATTTAAAAGATCAAGATTATATGGAAAAGATCCTCACATGACTGTCTGCACAATTTTTATTATCATGAATAAGATTGTAGAATATGAAGAATTATAGTTAATGATTATGGAAAATTCTGTAACTTATGCTATTTTCCGTAAGTTCTTGCTTATATAAGAATATTATGCAAATTTTCTAATTTTGATTATGCTCAATTTAATCAATCTAATAACAAAAATCAATAACATGATAAATTCCTTAAAAAGCTAAATATGAAATATAAAAATATTATAAAGATAACAGAGCCATTTAAAAGATCAAGATTATATAAACACTAATAGTTCCTCATCACGTCATTTTAGAACTAAAGGAATATATAAACAATGGCAGGTGGAGCATATTGATATTATTGGATGTTTCATATCATTTATATTGTTCTTCTTTTTATTCTTCCTTTTCCTTTGGTAATAAACAAATAGGAGGATGATTTATGTAATATTCACTAAACTTTTTCTACTAAATCAAAGAGCCAATATGTGTAAAAAATTAACATAAAACAAAATTTTCAATGTGTAGAAGAGAACAGCAAAAGTTTTAATTAAAGTAGAAAAAAAGACAAAGATAATTTGAGAGTGAATTTGAAAACTTACGGAAAGAGTACAAAGAGTAGAGCATTGTCTGATTTGAATATGACAGTAACTGAAGAAAAAGAAAATCATTAGAAACGATAAGAATAAGTTTCATCGAACGAACTAAAAATAATATGAAGCTTATTCTTTAAAATGCATCTGATCATAAGTTTCAATGTGTAATTGTAAAGTGTTTAGTTATTTATATAAATAAGGTCTCTATATTGATGTATAGGTTACAATTAAGGAGAAAATAGATGCAATTCCTAATTTGTAGTCTTAATTTTGGGGATTATTATGCATAATTTTGAATGACTAAGTAAATGTTGTTACTCTGATTTTATTTCCTAATTTCAATTTATTGATTTGTTTGTTGTTACGTATTTTAGTTAATAGATACGGAGACTTCACAATTGATTTAATTCCATTTATATTTTTGACACTACAGGTTGCACAAAATAATAAAGAATGAATATATTTTCCATCTTGCTATGTTGATTTACTACCAAAAAAAATACCTTGATGCACTCCATAATTAAGTGAAATCCGTTCATTTTTTAATTTGTTTCCTAATTATTTCAAATTACTACAAAAAAAACAATGATTTTTAATTTGCAATTACATATACATAATACAATGAATTATATGCTTATGAAACATGTCATATAAATACAATGCCAAGTGTCATTCATTTAGACTATATTTATGATACATTTCAACATTTCAACTAATGTTTTTAATTTTATATTAGTATATAGATGAGAAGCAAATCAAATCCAAGTTCTGAGAAATTAATGCAGTTGGAGCCATGGAGGATGTCACGACCTATTCACGGAACCATGGCCGGCATACGAAGTGAACCATCAATGAGAGTCTGACTCATCTCGCACAAGCCTCAAAATGCAGAACTTCTACCCAAATTCATATTCAAATAAATAATAAAATCAAATAAAGGTTTAAATCTTATTTATTAATATATATATATATATATATATATATATATAATATCGAGTGCGGAAAATATTTCAAATTTAAAACATTTGAAATGATAGAAACAATAACAAAAACCATAACTAAACTCACAGAAACCCGATGTGTAGCATCAAACAATTCATACAACAGAGCCCGACCAAAGGGTTCTCACCGCCAAATCAATAATGCCTCACTGAGCAGGAAGTCAACCTGTAAAAGGAACATAAATAAACAAAGAAAAGGAAGGGGTAAGAACCAATTGAGGGATAACACTTCATATTGCTTCATACGTGCCTCACAAGACTTCTTTGAAAACAATTCGAAAAGTACCACATGCATATATAACCAATATATACATACATAGTAGCGTTTCAAAAACCATTTCGAAATCATTCGCAGACAAAGCATACACATGCACGCATACCATTAGGAACATTAATAAAATATTTGAAAAAATTTCCAAACTGAATCAGAATTAACAAACTCTTAAAAACAAAGTGAGGTTCAACTGAACCTTTTTGTTATCAGAAATTCCAAAGTAAAGTACAAAAACCTTTTTATCTTTTTCACAAATACCAAAACAGAAGTCAAAACCTTTGATTTTCTTGAAATCCCAGAAACAATCGATGTACCACAAAGGCACCATGTTGCCACCTAGGCAAGTAACGCCGCGTAGACGAGTATAGTCACTAAAGCGAATATATAGCCACTAAGGCGAATGTATAGCCACTAAGGCACAAAAATATATAGCCACTAAGGAACAAAAATATATTTGTGGCCACTAAGGCACCAGGATAGCCTTCTAGGCTGTATCCCATGACGGATCCAAAACCCAAGTCAAAACCGTATTGCCGTCAAGAAAAATTCCAAGTATTAGTTCTAAAATAACCGAAATAAGTTATTTATTTCAAAAATAAGGGAAGCATTTTACAATCAAGCCACATGTATAGCAGACAACGTTTTACCAAAAACAAAGTCTCAAACGTATTTTATAGTCATACCAAAGAAACATAATATAAATCAATTTATATTATTTCTCAAAAACAAATGAACTTCCTCAGAAGTATAAGTCTTTCAAAAAAAGTATCATTACGCTTCCAAAAACTCAGATAATTTTTCAAAAACAAATCCAATCAGACAAGTCCTCGCGTAGGTCAAATTTTAGGATTTCCAACCGTTTAGTTAATCCAAATTACATGCTATGGTTATAACACAACAAAAACATATAGGTAAGAGAGATACAAGTTATGTGTCTGAAGCTACTATCCACTCACCTGGATATCCAAGCTGAATGGCCTAGTCACGCACCACTAGTGGCTGGCTAATCTCGTTGACCCGAACACGAAGCTAAAACAATTATCAAAATAGAATAAAAAATATGATGATGGTACTGTGGTTGTACCAAAATGCGTGCACATGCATATGTATACTCAAACACTCAAACGACAGCTGAAAACCTATTTCGGTCGAAGATCTAACTCTCGTCCAAAAAATCAAAATCTATGTAAAATTAAAATTTAGTCCCCGACTTTTGCAAAATTACATTCCAATCCCTTAGACCTCAAAAATTAATAATTAAATCCCTAAATTTTAGAATCTATAAATAAATTACCCAAATAACTCAAATTACGAATAAAACCTCCAATTTATCAAAATTGCAAAATTAACCACAATTTTTCCAAAATTACAAATCTAGATCATATTTTTATAAAATTACAAATCTGAGACATTATGTAAAATGGCCAGTTCAATCCCTCAATTTATTCTGAACAAATGGACAACTACACTTAGTCCCTGTGATAGAAAAATTATTTTCAAAAATACCCTAAATCTCGAACCGAACAGGAACCCAACATTCGCAATCGTTCCAACTAGCTCAAATCAGTCCCAGAAGTTCAAATCTAGCCTCGGTTTCACTCAATTTTTCCTAAAACTGACCCGTTCATCATTTGAATTTTCGGACCCAAAACCATTCATCAACATACAATCATCAAATCACCAAAATCAAGCCATTTTCAAGCATTTTTGACCTCAATCCATCATTACCCAACATAAATCAAATCATTTACGAACAAAAACACAAAACCCGAACCCTAAATTACCCAATTCAGCCTTAAACAAAGCCCACATTTTCTACCATGAAAAAAAGCAAGAAAAGGAAAGAGGAAGAAGAAATTACCTTAGCTTGGTGCAGTAAATGAAGAGAAACAAAGAGAGGGAGACTATGGAGGAGAATTGGGTTGGTGGGTTGAAGAACGAAGAGAGAGGAAGAGAGTTGCTGTCGGGTTCTGTTTTGAAATGAAGAAGGAGGTTGAAACGGCACCGTTCGGTGCTAAAAGAGTGAAAGGATGAAACGGCGTCGTCTGGTTTAGTGAATCAACATGCACACGCATGGACGACAGTGTGGAGATGCGGATGGCAACAGCAACATGACGCCACCAACATGTCGTTCGCCTACACACACATGAACGACCTGTAGTTCACTCCAATTTCCTCCAATTTTTATTATTTCAAATCTACTCAACAAATCAACTTCAAATCAATTCTAAAATTCCCAAAACTTCACCAATCACTCAAATAACATTTACAACCCAAAATTAAATCTTCAAATTTCAAAAATAAAATTTGAAATTTAACAGAAAAATTACCGAAATAATTAATCAAAATTAAACAAAATATTACCTTACTAAGACAACTTGAAAATAATAATTTAACCGATAAAAGTCAACAAATTTGATCAAATCAAAATTTATAAAACCAATAAAATACATTTGTTTGATCACAAAATTAACAAAAATTCATTTAGCAAAAATTCAATCGGGAAAAATATAGGATATTACATACTTTCCCATCAAAAGAAATTCGTCCTCGAATTTCAAAACAAAATAGATCCATACAAAAATCAAACCTAAGTCTCCAAACCAGAGTCAAATCCCAAATTCTCAACATAACTCATCAAGGCATAAACTAACACTCAAACTCGGTTCAACTCAAAATCTCCTTAACATGCATCAAATCTAAACTCGAAGATACATCATAACATCAAAGTTCAATAGATAGATCACAGAGTATCAAACCAGGAGTCTACTAGAACTCAAACTCACTTAAACCCAAATATGCAGAAATAGATGCAGGGTATGCAGAGATAGAGGATACCAATGTGTACATATGCAGAACAGAATGCACAGACTCCCAGATTGACAGAATTGGTTAATTGTGGATTCTCATGCACAACTCATCAGAATTTGTCCCAAAGGAACTTCTACTAACACTTGAACAAAGAACAGACTGAGTCTAATCTTGACTGACAATGGTGACTGAACACCGAGCGAAGTTGGGACAGAATTCCTAAGGACAAAAGCCTAATATGCGAGAACATATACAAAGGCTCATGGAGTCAAAAGTACACATTGTCAACACCCAATAGTTATATGTTACAGATGACAAACTCAAACACTTATCAAAGATGAGACTCCAGAAGTTCCAACAGGTAGACAAACACATGGAGAAAAAGGAAAGAGAGTCAAATGACTCCTAACAAAGTGACATGGGTTAAAATATGCAATTGCAAATCAACCCTTTGGCAACCACAGAGAGCAAAGGAATGCAGCAGATTCAAACATTACATACTAAGATATCCTGATGTACCAAAGGAAACTGCTCTTCGTGTATCCAAACCCCAAATCTTATTCATAACTCCTCCATAGTTCTCATACTGATACAATCCATCTCCTGATTCTTTCCATAATCCTTCAAGTTCAAGCATCGTCAATAACGAGAATAATCATGATGACAGTCGCCATTAAATGAACTTTTCACCATACCAGATGCTGAATATTCTCGAAATTAATGGAACTAAGTAGTAAAAGGGTTCATCGTCATACCCCTAGCACTCCAAATATTCATACTCCATGAACACCAAACTATTACATACACCATGGATTCAAACCCAAATCCTAACGGATCCAACTCCAATGCATAACACAACCCAACCTCGTGGATTGTCATCCACCATCACCGGACTTATCCACCAACTTATAGAAGTTGTCATCCTAGGAAAAAATCCTGGACAATTCTCCTACGATACTCGGTTGTTCAGAAGAAACTCCTAGTCTTCTTAACAAACAACTCCAAACACCTTATAGCATCATTGATCAGTCATTACCCTTACCATACAATTCTCCCTACGGAGCCTTCAACTTCAAATGTACACCTAGTCCCACTTCAACAATAACTCAATTGTTCATACAATAGAGTCCCGAAAATTTCCTCAGAAGACATTCCAGAGAAGTCTCACACTCTTGGTATGTCTTACGGGTTCAATTTCTGAGCCTTACGACTTAATCAAACACCAAAGTCAATTACATTTCATAATCAAAATAGCTTATTTACTCATTGTCTGAGTCACCAACATATACTCCAAATTCTTAGAACAAACCAAAACTTATCATCGGATAGAAAAATGACAAATTCTTATGTCACTGAATCAACTACACTTGATTCTCAAAAACAAGGAATCCCCAACAAAATATTCTACTAACCAGACATAGCAAAAAGAATATTGCAACAAGCAGGGATATTGTACAGAAATCAAAAGGAAATGCATACAAGCATATGCAAAACTCAAAAGATCCCGAACAAAAGTATACAAAGATGCACAAAATTTCAAAAGAAGCTATGTCGAAGTGCGCAAAAGTTTGCAGAATTTCAAAGGAATATGTATACAAAAATACAAGGATAGAAGAAATGCTAAAGTTAGGACACTCAGCCATCACATGCCTTGGCTGCTTACAGAGATAGCAGTGACGCTTGGGTTTGCCATACTGCCCAAGATGCTTTCTCCCATAAGCATTACACTAAGGAATTGGGCCTTTGCTTGCCCTTCCAAAACTCAAAGCCCTAGCTCGAAATTTTGGGTAACTACTCAGTTGCCCCATACTGACATTCTGGCTACCTCCATGCTGATTCGACACCCCTGGGGAAAACATGAAACTCCACCCAGACTGGCTACTCAAACTTCGGCCCTGATGGTAGCTTGTTGATTCTCAGCCCTACTCCTTCTGAGAGTCTCCACTGAGTGTCTCTCATCAATATATTCTATGGCCCTTGCGGCTTCAGCAATCTATCTCATTGTCCCCAACTCTCATACCGCCACCACCCGGGCATAACTATGTAACAGACCCTTTAGAAACTTGCCAGCTAATGCTGCCTCAGTACGACACTTCTCTGGCGCATACTGGCTAAGTTCTCTGAATGTTTCCTCATATTCAGTCACAATCATCCCTTCCTCTTGACGAAAAGCACTGAATTCATATGCTTTCTTATCTCTAATGTTGAGAGGAAGAACAAATAACATAAGTTCATTCTTGAACTCTACCCAGGAGATGCTCCCATTTCTTTGGAAACTGTGCCACCATATAGCTATACGACCATCCAAAAGGAATGCTGCAAATTTGACTCTCTCGGAGTCATCAATGTAGCTTAGAGCATCGAAACAACACTCTAATGCGATGATAAAATTATGTGGGTCCTCTTCCATCTTGCCTCTAAATCTCGGTGGCTCAAGTTTTAAAAACCTTATCAAACGGCTACTAAAATTGGTCTCAGGTACAACCGATGCAATTGTCAGAGCAGCTACTGCTGGCTGACCTCCAACTGCCTGACCAGGAAGAAATCGCTCAAAATGTTCATGGACGCGAGCAAAATGCTCATACATACCCAGTTGAACCACTAGCGGTGGCTGAGAATGAGGTGCTGAAATGAAAACCTCCAGCATATCTCACGAATCATACTGATCCGCATCAGACTGGTTGGCAGCTTCGGCGAATCATCGCCTAGCGGCCTCTCTAACCCTCTTATGCCGAAGATGCATTTCTGAACAGAACAAACAAACAAAGCGTACATGTAAATGTCATATTACAAGCTATTACCATAGTATCGCGACGTATATCAAAATAAGGTCAGAAAACACATAGAGGCAAATCAAACTGACTTAGTCAAAGATAACTAAGCTCCACAACCGACCCAGACAATACGAAACCTAATGCTCTGATACCACCTTTGTCACGACCCATTCTCGGGACCATGACTGGCGTATGAGGTGAACCGTCTATGGGAGCCCGACCCATCTCGCACAAGCTTTAAAGTGCAGAACTTCTACCCGAATTCATATTCAAATAAATAATAAAATCAAATAAAGGTTTAAATCTTATTTATTAAAAAATATATATATATAATATCGAGTGCGAAAAATATTTCAAATTTAAAACATTTGAAATGACAGAAACAATAATAAAAACCATAACTAAACCCACAGAAATCCGGTGTGGAACATCTAACAATTCATGCAACGGGGCCCAACCAAAAGGGCTCTCACCACCAAATCAATAATGCATCACTGAGTGGGAAGTCAACCTATAAAAGGAATAGAAATAAACAAAGAAAAGGAAGGGGTAAGAATCCAGTGAGGGATAATACTTCAGATTGCCTCACACGTGCCTCATAAAACTGTTTTGAAAACAATTCGAAAAATACCACATATAGATATAACAATATATATATATATATACACACACACACACACATGTTATGTACATAGTAGCATTTCAAAAACCATTTCAAAATCGTTCGCAGACAAAGCATACACATGCACACAAACCATCATGAGCATTAATAAAATCTTTGAAAACATTTCCAAACTGCATCAGAATTAAGAAACTCTTAAAAACAAAGTGAGTTTCAATTGAACCTTTTTGTTATTAGAAATTCCAAAGTAAAGTACAAAAACCTTTTTAGTTTTTTTTTTTTGTAAATACCAAAACAGAAGTCAAAACCTTTGGTTTTTTTTGAAATTCTAGAAACAATCGATGTACCACAAAGCCACCATATTTCCATCTAGGCAAGTAACGCCGCTTAGGCGAGTATAGCCACTAAGGTGAATATAAAGTCATTAAGGCAAATGTATAGCTACTAAGGCAAGTGTATAGGCATTAAGGTGAGTGTATAGCCACTAAGGCACCAAAATATATATGTGGCCACTAAGTGTAATACCTTGTCCATTCCGATAAATTCTCTGTAGTGTTCCGACCAAATTTCGACAAGGTCCTTGGTGGAACGTCATTTGACTTCGAATGATCTTAGTTCAATCCCAATTTGAACCTCGAATGATTGAAGTGATGTTTGGTATTTGGAAGTGATTGAGAATGTTTGAGGGTATTATCCATGAAAATTTGGGTGTGGTTAAGTCTTGGGAGTGATGAGATTTATGATTTGAAGTTAATCACTACTGACTTGAATATCGAAGATTCTTTTAGGAAGTCATCCGACCTCTTCGTGTTTTGTGTTCACAAGTTTCGAGATGTCGTTCAACTTCTCGATCATTCATGTTCTTTGTTTTATTGTTGTTAGAATTAAAGCAACAACACCCACAAATAAAAGCAAGATAAGATTCGTTCCTCACAAATAAAAGTAAGATAAGATTCGAACATGTGAAAAAGACACAACAAAGAAACTCTACCTAAATAGTGATGTTACTCTTTCTAGGAAGTTATGTATGGATCTTTTTCACTATTCTTTTCTTTTTTGGGGTTGATAGGATTTTTTTTCCTTGAACTGTGTTTTGGTCATTTAATAATGGAGCTAGTGGCCTCTGATTGGGCTCTCATTTGAAAAGACTGAAGCACGTTTTATAAATATCAATAAAAAAACACGTTTAAGGCTACCTTTTTCTTAAAATTTCTTTGCATTTTAAGGAATTTCTTCCGTTATTGATGCAAGAATTCATTGATTTTTATTATTAATATAAAATATGTACAACACTATTCATTTAACAAAAAAAATGTGCTAATATCATTGCTGTCAGATAGATTTTGAAGGATTTGGTTGTAGTCGCACAATAACATTTGTGAGAATTTATTTTTCACATATGTAAAAGAAAGATTGATATTTGTATTATTTTTTAATTTTTTTAAGTGTATAATAGTAGATTATGAGTTTTCATTGTCATTATAAGTGCTGTATAATTTTCTAGAAATATTGGATAGCTATAGGAACTTTCCTAAAATTTTATCCTTTATGCACCGAATGTGGCAGGACATAGGATTTAGAAAGATTGGCGCATAAAAGTTTGTAAATGACAGGTACCAAGGAGGGAAGATGCATTTGCTCAAAAACATAAAGAGGCTGCAACATAGTGGTGCATTCTCATGACCTCTCGTGAAAACCTCCCAACCGTTAACCTCAACGACGGCGGCCCTTAACTCAAGGGGGATCCACCCGATTTGTCAAGCGGTAGAGATTCAACGAAAGTCAGATTGGATGAGGGAAATAATGTTATCATGGAATCTGATCAACGGGGGTATGAAAAAGCCCTACCTTCAAGGAAAAACTCTTGGGTTAACTTTGCTTTTTTGTTGCTGAGCTTTGGGACTATATTGTTGAGTTAGGGTGGCTAGGAATGTAAACTTGTGGCTTGTGATGCTGTTAAATTGTGAAAAAAGAGGGGATAGGTCCAATGATAGGAGAAATGCTGCCGGATTTCTGCAACATTTGAACTTTCTCATTTTATGAATCGCCTTTAAACCTATCTTCATGAATCGCTGATGTGCTCTAAATTTACATGTTAATAAAGCAAGAATGTATCTATTTTCATCCTTTAAATCATTCTTTTGTTGTGAAATTCTTATCATGTTTATGATGTTTGTAGGATGATTTAATTTGGAGAAAAATGAGTGCAAAAGAGTGCAAATGAGATGAAAAATGGAAAGACTCCAAAAAATCCCGTCAAAGCCCGAAGAAAATGAAGGAAATGTGCATGGAATGAGTGTCACAGCCATGAGGTCCAATTCCCATGGCCATGACAAGTCAAGCAAGGTGGGGAATGTCAGAAGAAAATTGTCACGGTTGTGACGGAGGAGTGTCACGGCCGTGACACCATTCGGCTCCCCCTCATGGTTGTGATCGCCACCGTGACCCAAAATAGTAAGGTGTCATGGTCGTGACACACAGCATAGCACGAGCGAGAAATGATGGAAGAAACCAAATTTGAGGGGACCAAAGGCATATCCAGGAGGGCAATTTTGGAAGACATGTGCTAGGGTTTTGGGGGCATTGAGAGGCTTATAAATACCCCTCCTACACTCCATTTTCGGCAGCCTTGAACACCCACATTAACCATCAAGCTTGAAGAGAGAGAGAAGACTGCAGGAGGAGGAAGAAAGGGGGGCTCCTTAAAGAGACTCATGGTCTTGGAAAGGAGACCCCCTCCTCTTTTGCTTTCCATTTCCTGATTTGAGTTGGGTCTTGTGGTTTTCATTTTAAGGTTAGCTTTTATTTTCATTTTTGTTGAACAATGGTAGTTTAGGTTTTGTGTTTGGAATTTGAGTTGTAATTTTGATGAACAATTGCTTTATTTATGAAATGGTTTATGGTTTATGTTCAATATTTGAAGTATGCTTTATGTGTATTGTGCTTTAGGTTGTTTAGTTGAATGAATGCCCTCGGATTTGATTTAATGGCTTGTTTTAATTGACTATTGTTGAGCTTTATCACCTTGATAGTAGTTTTGTTAAACCTAGTTGTGGATCGAGAGATAAAAACTAGGCGAGGTCCACAAGCATTAAACTTGCACGATTTAGGATAGAAATATTCTAGGTGTGTGAGGTGTTCGATGAAAATCCCAAAAAATGGGCCTAGCTGGGCTAGGTGAGGCCGAAAGGACCCTCCTAGACAATTTTAGGTATGATTTGAGTGACCTCGAGAGAGGCCTTGAGTTAGTCTAGTAGAGAGAACACTCAATCCGTAAAAATCCATTTCATTGATTTAGCAATTAGGATTCTTTGTTTACTTCTCAACGTTCCAAACGCTTTTGCTTATTTTCTTATTTTCGTTTTTTGTTTTCAAAACCAAACCATTGACAACTCAATTGCATTATTTTATCGCATTATTTGCTTTCGGATCATTAACTAACACACATTCCCTGAGGATTCGATACCCGAGGAATATTCCGAGGGTTTTATTACTATGATGATTCTCGTCCGCTTGCGAGACATCGATCAAGTTTTTGGCACCGCTGCCGGGGAACAATGTTATTAGTTGTGATCTCATGTTTTTCGTTTCTTTTATGCTTGGTGATTGCTCATATATATAATCTCTTATATTTATTCATGTGGAGCTATTGATTTTTTGCTTTATGTTCATAAACCACTTGTGCTCCATTGGAAGAGATTGTATATGTAGTCTCTCAATGCATCGTCCGCAATGACAATAAACTATGTATATAGTTTTTTTTGTTTTGTTGGTTGCGTTGAATAAAAGTGTGAAGGTGTGTTTATGCACGTCATTCATGTTCCCTTACCAAATTTTCATGCCCATATATATATCGTTCCCACTAACTTTGTGTTTCATGCCAACGATGGAGCCATGCACTCAAGGCAAAATAATGACAAGCAAGCTGCAATTAGAGAAGCTTTCTAGACCCTATCCTTTTACTTTGTGTCTTATTGTTGCTATTGAACTTGTCCTCATGTTCTTTGTTCTTGCTTAGTTTGATCCGGATTTATATTTTTGAACATTGAGGACAATGTTCATACTAAGTGTGGGGGAGGGGTTATTGATTGCTTCTTTGGGGTTAAATGCTTATTATGCCTTGTTTTGCTCATTTTTTGTCAAAAATGCTTAAATGCTTAAAAGTTTTGCTTGAATTGTGCTTAATTTCTTTTAGAATGCATCAAATTCGAAAAGAATAGAATTTGGATTGAATTGGTTTGAAGGAATCCTGTAGCATTTAAGTGTGCTTTTAACATGATCAATTGAAGAATGTATATTAGTTGTTGGTAACTTGAACTTTAATTTGACATTTTTAGGTGGCAGGGCTGAGAACTCATTTATCAACAACTTTAGTCTATCAGTCGGGGCATAATAAAGTTTTTTAAAAAAATTATTGCTAACATTGTGCTTAATTGATTTAATTTTTAAAATTTGGAGTAGGCTTGGCTTAATGAATGTATATGTGCTTTTGTTGTGTGCTTAAATGATTATGCTTCACTTTTAAAGGTGAACCTAAACCAGGACAAGTATATGGGGTTCTTAATCTACTCTGCTATCTTTTGATATGAGTATGCAAAGCACTACCATGAAGGGGTTTTCTGATTAACCGGAGACACTCATTAAACATGAGCGGTTTTCGCGTAAAAAGGAAGACTTCCTTCATGGTGGAAACTTTAACGCACAAATGTGAACCCTTAATTTACTGACTGTGTTTGTAGCACCCAAAATGAGAGTGAATGCAATAAAAGAAAAGAAAATGAATGAAAAATTGAAAACAAAGCACTAATGTGGTGAAATGAATTAATATGTCCAAGATTGCTCTAAAACAAATGAAAAGCACTATAATATTAGCAAGCGTGGGAGATAAACTTTGGATATGCCGATAGACTAGGGAATTTGATTTTTGAACTCTTGAAATTGCCACTTCTCAATGCCAGCTTTTGGTTCATTTTATTGATGAATAGCATGGTTTTCTTCTCCTGATCATTTTATTTGGATACTTGTATGATATAAGAATGCATCAACGTTTTTGATTTGAAATTGTATTCTTTCCCCCAGGTTTGGATTTGGTTTGCTTGGGGACAAGCAAATGATTAAGTGTGGAGGAGTCTGATGTGCTCTAAATTTACATGTTAATCAAGCAGGAATGTATCTATTTTCATCCTTTAAATCATTCTTTTGTTGTGAAATTCTCATAATGTTTATGATGTTTGTAGGATGATTTAATTTGGAGAAAAATGAGTGCAAAAGAGTGCAAAGGAGATGAAAAATGGAAAAACTCCAAACAATCCTGTCAAAACTGGAAGAAAACGAAGGAAATGTGCATGGAATGAGTGTCACGGCCGTGAGGTCCAAGTCCCATGGTAGTGACAAGTCAAGCAAGGTGGGGAATGGCAGCAAAAAATTGTCACGATCGTGACACCATTCGGCTCCGCCTCACGGCCGTGACCGCCACCGTTACCCAAAGCAGTAAGGTGTCAAGGCTGTGACACCCAATTGTCACGGCCGTGACACACAGCGGAGCAGGAGTTAGAAATGACGGAAGAAACCAAATTTGAGGGGACCAAAGGCATATTCAGGAGGGCAATTTTGGAAGACATGTGCTAGGGTTTTGGGGGCATTGAGAGGCTTATAAATACCCCTCTTACACTCCTTTTGGGCAGCCTTGAACACCCATATTAACCATCAAGATTGAAGAGAGAGAGAAGACTGCAGGAGGAGGAAGAAAGGGGGGCTTCTTGAAGAGACCCATGGTCTTAGAAAGGAGACTCGTTCCCCTCTTGCTTTCCATTTCCCGATTTGAGTTAGGCCTTGTGGTTTTCGTTTTAAGGTTAGCTTTTATTTTCATTTTTGTTGAACAATGGTAGTTTAGGTTTTGTGTTTGGAATTTGAGTTGTCATTTTGATGAACAATTGCTTTATTTATGAAATGGTTTATGGTTTATGTTCAATATTTGAAGTATGCTTTATAGGTATTGTGCTTTAGGTTGTTTAGTTGAATGAATTCCTTTGGATTTGATCTAATGGATTGTTTTAATTGACTATTGTTGAGTTTGATCACCTTGATATTAGTTTTGTTAAACCTAGTTGATGGATCGAGAGATGAAAACTAGGCGAGGTCCACAAGCATTAAACTTGCACGATTTAGGATAGAAATATTCTAGGTGTGTGAGGTGTTTGATAAAAATTCCAAAAGGACTTAATGGGCCTAGTTGGGCTAGGTGAGGCTGAAAGGACCCTCCTAGACAATTTTAGGTATGATTTGAGTGACCTCGAATAAGAGTCACAAAATTCTTACCCAAAATCATATTTAATAAAATATGATAAAAACCAACGAAAGGTTTAAACATCATTTATTAAAACAAAACATGATATAAATTTGTGCGGAAATAATTTCAAATTAAACATTTGAAATACCAAATACAATAACTAAAATAAAACAAATCCCACAGGAAGCCCGGTGTGGAGCCTCTACTAATTATACAAACGGAGCCCGATCAAAAGGGCACTGACCGCAACGTCAGGATACCTCACTGAGCATCAAATGCCAACGAACATAATCCACAAGAGTCACCTGCAAGATGATAATAACATGGACAAAACAAACAAAGAAAAGGGGGTCAAACCTAGTGAGGAAAAACACTCCAGATTGCCTCATACGTGCCTCACAAAGACTGTTTTGAAAACAGTTCAAAATACCACATGCAAATATAGTCAACATATACATATATATATACACGTTATACCATAATAGTCTTTCAAAAATCATTTCGAAATCGTTCGCAATCAAAGCAAACAACATACACAAAATCATTCATGAGTTTATCTAAAACTTTCATGAATATTTCTAAAATCTTTCCAATATTTCTTCAAAACTCATCAAAGCCAATGTGCTTTCAATAACAAAGCAAAACGTTTTATCATATCATGATTTTCAAAGTAAAACCTTTTTTTCTTAAATCTGTTACCAATTATTTCAAAAAAACAGAACTCAAAACCTTTGTAGTTCTTATCAACACCTCATAATCAAAACTTTGCCTTGTAAGCATCATAATACTAATAGTATTATTTTCAAAATCATATCATATCGGTATAGAATTTGCCTATACTCAACATGCAAATGTGGGATTTGCCTAGACTCAACTCATGAGGTTTGCCCCACCATCGCCATTAGTTGAGGTTTGTCCCACCACCGTTAAAAATAAAACGTATTCCATAAATACCAGAGTCAAAAACATATAACGCAAATCCGGGACCAAAGCAAGCATGATGTGGACTTTGCCACCAATCACTAGACATAAACAAGCGTGATGTGGACTCTGCCACCAATTACGAAAAGTGTGGACTAGCCATAGTGTGGTGAGGACCCGCCGCTATCAATATTAAATCACGTGCCTTGTCAGGCAACATGGCTACCAACACCCCTGGTAGCTGGGTTGTCTCATTCATTGGTATACCAAAGGCTACATGCCTCGTAGCAGAGGTGTCCTGTCTCCAAAATATATACGTAATATATTTAAATCAAATAACAAACAGTCCTGAGACCGGTATAATAAAACAAATCATAAACGGTCATAGGACCGGGTTTATCAAAACCAAAGGATATATAAGACACGTCTTATATATCGAGTTCCAAAACATACTTTCATAAAAGTATGGTTTTCAAAATATTTATCAAATCCATAATGACATGATTTGCAAAACCAAGCATGCAAACAATCAATCGTTTTACCAAAAATGAGTTTCAGAATTTCTTTCCGAAATATCCCAAAATATAATATAATTAAATTATATTATTTCAAAAACAATTCATCTTTCGCCAAAACGCAAAATCTTTCAAAACAGAGTACAACTACTCTTTTTTTCCAAAAACCAATCAATAATTCTTATATATCGAGTTCCAAAACATACTTTCATAAAAGTATGGTTTTCAAAATATTTATCAACTACTTAATGACATGATTTGCAAAACCAAGCATGCAAACAATCAATCGTTTTACCAAAAATGAGTTTCAGAATTTCTTTCCGAAATATCCCAAAATATAAAATAATTAAATTATATTATTTCAAAAACAATTCATCTTTCGCCAAAACGCAAAATCTTTCAAAACAGAGTACAACTACTCTTTTTTTCCAAAAACCAATCAATAATAAACAAGTCCTCACATAAACCAGATTTTAGGATTCACAATCCTTTAATTATTCCAGTTTACATGCTAAATTGATAGCACAACAAAAACGTATAATTGGAAGAGACACAGTCTATGTGTCTGAAGCTGCAATCCACTTACCTAGATGTCGAGCTTCCAAACTCTGAATCACTGACCGCCGGTCGACAGCTGGTCACCTCAGAATCAACTAAGCTGAAACAAATATTCACAACAAATCAAACACGGTAACTGTGGCAAAACAGAACATGCATGAAATGCAAATGCAAACTGAAACGCCTACGGCGCCACAAATTCTATTTTGATCGAAGATCTAGCACTCACGGCCCAAAAATCGAAGTCTATGTAAAATTTACAATTTGGTCCCCGACTTTTATAAAATTACATTTTAGTCCCCGGACCTCATAAAATTACAAACTAATCGCTCGAGTTCGAGAATATACAAACGATTATTCCAAATAGTTAGAATTCCCAAAAGAGCTCTCGAACTCTTCGAATTTACAATTCTAGCTAAATTCCTCGAAATTACAAAATACTCCTTAAGTCTTAAAATTACAAGTATACTCCATACTTTCCAAAATTTTAAATCTAACTCTCCAGTTTCTAAAATTACAAATCTGGATGTCAACTTTCCAAAATTACAAAACTAGCAATCTCAAAACTTTATTCTAAAAAATACAGAACTTTCGATTCGGCAGACAAAAATCGAAACCAAATATACCCATGGGTTCATCTCAACCTCAAGAACATTAATCCATCAACAATTTCCCCAAACTAACAACAAAATCATCAAAAATCCATCAAACCCGAACTAAATCCTAGCCATTCAAAGAACTCATCATTTCTTCCGATTTCAAGCTAGATTTATGTTAATCTAACCTCCAACAACTATAATCTAACCACCTACAACATCCATTTCAACATAATCATGCAAAATCTGAAACCCATTTCATTTTCGACCAAAAATAGATTTCTGAAATTCAATGCATGAAATGGATGAAAAGAGGTCATTAGAACTGAAATCTTACCTCCAGAGACGTGTAGGAATGTTGGGGAACCAATGCGAGGCAGAGAGAATCGATCCCAAAGTGAGAGAGAG
>CAODLS010332843.1:0-17154 GCA_948243855.1 Flueggea neowawraea
AATCTTGCATTGAAAAATATATGTGTTGCTAAGAATATGGAAGAAAATCAAGAAACATATGAGGAGTGCAATTGGATCACAGATATTCATTTTGATGCAAAGGAAATCAAGAATTTCAATATGAACCATTCAATGAGATTGACTATGTTCAATCGATTTAGCGCTTTAAGGTTGCTTTCAGTAGCAAAGACTCGTTTTGCTTCTATTATTGTCATGCTTAAAAGATTTAAACTTATTAGGCATGCTTTAGAAGCTATGGTTTTGAGTGATCAATGGAGTCAATACCGGGATGATGATCAAAGAATGGCTAAATATGTTCGTGAAAAAGTTCTAGATGAGAATTGGTGGGAAAAACTTGATTATATTATTGATTTCACTGGACCCATATATGATATGATTAGATTTTGTGATACAAACAAACCTTGTCTTCACTTGGTGTATGAAATGTGGGATTCCATGATTGAAAACGTGAAGAAGATTATTTTTAAGTATGAAGGAAAGCAACTAAATGACTTTTCATCCTTTTATTATGTGGTTTATACCATTCTTGTTGATCTTTTTGCAAAGAACAACTCTCCACTCCATTGCTTAGCTCACTCATTGAATCCAAGGTGACACTCTAGATTATACTCATATTCATAATTTTTTTACAGTTTTTTTTATTATTCTAATATTATTTTTTTTCTTTTATAAAAGGTATTATAGTGACAAATGGCTTCAAGGAGGAGAAGGTAGAGTGCCACCTCACATGGATAAAGAAGTATCCGTTGAAAGAATGAATTGTTTTAGGCGAATATTTTGTAACGAAGAGGAGCCAACTAGAGCTAAAACTGAGTTTGCTAATTTTTCTCTTAAAAGTGAGGCATTTGGAAATTCTGATATTATTACTGGTATGTATGATTCAAAACCTAGGCATTGGTGGGCATGCTTCGGTGCAAATGCACCTTTACTTCAAAAATTAGCTTTTAAAGTGCTTGGACAACCTAGCTCTTCTTCTTGTGCTGAAAGAAATTGGAGCAATTATTCCTTCATTCATTCATTGAAAAGGAATAAATTAAATCCAAAACGTACAAAAGACTTGGTTTATATTCATAATAATCTTCGTCTCATATCAAGGAGCACCTCTCAATATCTTCATGAAGAAAAAACAAAAATGTGGGATGTTAGTGGAGATGAATTTGGAAGCATTGATGAAGTAGATGTTCTTGAAGTTGTCAATCTCTCTTTAGATGAACCAGAGTTGGAGGCATTTTTGGTACAAGGTGAAAAAGATATCATGCGGAATGAAGATGCTAACGTGGAGGAAGTACCATAAAATATAATATATTATATCAAATATATTGAATTATTTTTTTACTTTCAATTTTAATTATGAAAGTTTTAGATTATTTTATTATTAAGGAACTTTCTAGTTATAGATGTTTTAAATGCATTCTTATATTTTTAATATTTATAAAGATATCCATATATTTTTATTATTTACACGTTTTCCCTACGTTTTTGTTTCCTATATTTTTGAAAATTGACGTTTTCTTTTCCCGTTTCCGTTTCCGTTTTCATGCTACATAGATACAGACTAGTGATTTCCTTTGGCAGCACATCCAAGCTCTTGGTTCCTTCCAAATCTAATACTCTGAGTAATTTAAGATTGCGAACAAATGATTTCATTGAAAAATCTGATGGACCAAACACTACCAAAGATCGAAGTTGCAAGAATTTTTTTGTCGTGTACTTTTCCCATGGTCTTATGGATTGAGAGTCTCCGAATTCTTTCATATAATCTTGTGTTATTTTCATTGACAATTGCAGCAAAGTTGTGATCTTTCGACTTAGAGAGTAGAACTTCCCGCAATAAATCATGGATGCTACATGGTTCATTCCTGCCGAAATAATTTTTTACAGATACTTGGATCAGCTTCTAGATTGAAGCTCTATTAGGTAACTCTCCGCGACTTCATACTTTGTCATCCCATCTTTTTCTTCTACAAATCCTTCAGCAATCCATAAGCCATGCAATCTATAGCGAGCAATCTCATAATCTTCTGGTAGCATGCACATGTACAACAAGCATGATTGAAGATAGAAAGGCAAATCATAGTAACTGAGCAACAATATGCTTGACACGCTCTGGAATTTGTTTTCCTGCAAAATATTGCCTATATTTCGATTCACTCTGTCCCATTTATCGGCATTGCCTTGGTTCTTTCTCGCCAGTACACCGCCAATGGCCACAATGGCAAGTGGCAATCCCTTGCATCTTTCCAATATAGTTTGAGCAATGCTCACCAAATTTGGAGGGCACTCTTGGTCTTAAAATGTCTTTTTACATGGTAGTTTCCAAGACATTTCAAAAGAAAGAGGGTTCAAGCAATACACTTCGCCTTTAAATTCTGCGCAGGCAGCATTGGCAACTTCACTGTATCATGTTGTAAGCATCAATCTGCTGCCATTTTTGGCTTCGAGGGAATGCGTACCTGAATTCATCCCATGCATCTATGTCCCAGACATCATCAAGAACAACCAAGGAGTTATTCTCTTGGAAGAACTTCCTTAGTGTCTCCTTTAACCCTTGGATTTTCATTGTTTGAAAGTCTTCAGGGGTTGGTTTCTTGGTTTCTTTGAAGAATTGAACTATTAAGTCTTTTAAAAGTTCCTCAACATGAAATGATTTTGAAACAGTGATCCAAGCTCGGTTCTTGAAATTTCTTCTTACTGCACCACTGTCATATACATTTTTTACTAAAGTTGTCTTTCCCAATCCTCCCATACCAACAACTGAAATGACCTTAAATGCGGTTTCAGTCAACAGCCAGTCGAGCAATTTACTCTTTGGATTATCGATGCCGACCAATTCATCATCATTTAGTAAGAGTGCATCCCCTCGACGATCGGATTCTGAAGTCTTGGTTATAGTGTCAGAGGTCGATATGTGATCTAGGAGATCTTTGTATCTCATATGCCCCTCAGAAATGGTTAGGATTCTGGACTTCATTTGTCTAATCTGAGAAGCAATCTGATGGCGGTGCTTAAGGTTTTTCATACCGGTTACCTTAGACAGGAAACCCTTTCTCCCCTTTTCCACCAGATGATACTGGAACTCATCAAGAACATCTTCCATATCAAAGGCAAAATCTCTGATTTGCTTGACCAGAACTCGGGGATTACTTTCTTCCACCGAGTCTGCCATCCTTAAGAAGGTTGTCATGCGCTCCAATTCATCTCTAACAAACTGGATTTCCTCTCGAACTTCACTTAGTAACTTGATCTCTTCTTCAATAAAGAGGCCGATTCTTTCAACCAAGAAAGACACCACACTTTTTGTCATTTTAGCTTGATGGTTGCTGCAACTGGATAAAGTCAAACGAGAGCTAAAATTAGATAAAGTAATATGTATACTTGCAAGGTTTAAACACTTTCAATAATGTTACCGCACTCAGTTTGATCATAGAAAACGTATACCAACGTAATGTTGAAACTTCAAAGCAGGAGAATATGAAGTCATCGGAGAAAATAGACTAACCTGAAATGAGGAGGAGGTCGAAACAAGAGCAAGTGGACAGAGAGGAAAGACTGCGAGCGGACTTTTATTTTATAGTGTTCTATGAGTGATTATAGGGTTAGTTAAGTTAGACAAAGTCAATGAAAGTGTGCAAAGGATGATTTCAATGACAAAGACAGCCATTACAGTTTCAAAGTTTTAAGGATATTTAATTATGTCTGCAATGTGAAACCATTACAACAATCAAGACATATTGTTTCTTAATGATTGATGATAAACATCTGTTTTATCACGTAATTTCAAATTATTGGAGCTCAACAAGTTGCCAACTTTTATTTATTTATGACTGGTTATATTATTATATTATTATATATTATATACAAGTTGCTAACTAGTACAGAATCAAATCTCGAAGAATCTTAATCAACTTTGTGAAGAAGTTCATGTGATGCAGCGGAATATAGAACGAACAAAAGATAAATGCTGAACTCGTTGATTCGCGTACGAATATCGGCATCAACCTTCTATAGACCTGTTGATTCAACGAATACTAGAAAAATAGGCATAAAAACACACACGTTTGCGATGGAACCAAATAATCCAATGCCTGCTGCTCTGCATCATCATGTCTCATACTCCAGAGATGGAATAAAATGTTTGTATATTTTGTCAACAAATTGATATTTGTGTGTTCGGTTCAAAAAATAAAAGTTGAAATTTCTAATTAAATCGAATTTATAGAAAATATATCAAAATTAAACTTTTACACGTAGTATGAGAAGAAATTGATCTTCTATGAGACGTTTGAGTACCGTTAGGACTACTAAACAAATCAGGATGAAATAATTATAATATAAAAAAAAAACTAATTTAAAGGGTAATATAGACTAAACAAAAACAAAAATAAAAACTGTAAACTAAACATAGCCTTTGATTTCATTTAAACTTAGTACTATTTCGTTGAATGCTTTTTTTTTCTTTTGAAAAGTTTGTCAAATACCTTGATAATAAGATTTAACAACGAGATTGTCAATCTCAAGATCGGCTTTTGTAGAGTTTAAGATGTGACAAGAGTCTTTCCTCTGTGTTTGAGTTTGGCTGAATTAACATGTTTACTCGCAAGCTTCAAATACTTTCAATAATGTTAATGCACTCAGTTTTGTTATAGAAAACGTATACCAATATAATGTTAAAACTTTAAAACAGGTGAATACGAAGTTGTTCGAGAAAAGAGACTAACCTGAAATGGCGGTCGAAACAAGAGCAATTGGACAGAGAGGAAGGACTGCGAGTGAGAGAGAGTGCACTTTACTGTATAATTAAGTTTAACATAGTTAATTTAAGTGCGCAAAGAATGACTTAATTGACAAAGACAGCCATTACAGTTTTTAAAGTTTTAAGGTTATTTAATTATGTCTGCCATGTGAATGCCATTACACAACAATCAATACATATTGTTTCTTAATAGTTGATGATTAAGATTTGCTTTATCACTTAATTTCAAATGGCCTAATACATGTAAACCCCTGAATTTGTAGTGATCATACATTTTAACCTCTGAACTTCGTGACCGCTTACAGATCCCTTCGAACTTGCAAAATGACAATACAAAACCCCCTTAAACTTGCAAAACGACAATCAACTAGTCCCTTTTACGGATTATTTCAATCACAACAAAGAATGTGAGTTACATGCATTTGATGTGGAAAGAAATCAACTTCAAATCAACACAAACCGATTTCTCTTCTCCTCGAACCAAACCAAAACCACCTTCAAACCAAACCAATTGTCCAAGCCCAACCCTAAACTCTGTCTCTCTTACACAACTCCCTATCTTCCTTTGTCTCTCTTTCACTCTCGCTCATTACTCTGTCTCTCTCGTACTACTCTGTCTCTCTCGCACAACCCTAAACCCTAAAATCTCTCTCCTCCTACTCATCGCCGCCTCGCCGCACTTGTCAAGCCCATCAAGAGGAAGACTTCGCCCTCCTTGCCACTCTCAATGGCCACTCTTCTCTGCCATTGCATGCCAAGGAGATCGATGGGTTTGGTTGCTCAAATTGACTGTTTGCCGAGGTGAGTATTGGGGTGCAGAGGTTGAGTTCAAAGAGCCACAGGGTTACTGCATTTTTTCAGTTCCAAAACGTGAGGTTTTTCAATTTATTGCAGCCGATTAAGATGCTTCATGGTCGGCCAAGCCATATCTCATTCACTTGGATCTTGTCACTCATAAATTACCCAGCGATCTTTGTTGCTGTATTAATTTCTTTTGTGTTTTGACGTTGATGAGTTTATGTGTTCTGCTCGATGAGTTATTGTTCATGCCTTGCAAATTATTTCTAAGCTCATTGTTGTAGATTTCAGGCCGTTTGTTCTTGGAGAAAGTGGGTTTTTTTTGTTCATTGTTGTAGATTTCAGGTCGTTTCTGCTTGATGGGTTATTGTTCATGCCTTGCAATTTTATTTTGATTTATCAAAATAAATACAATTTTCTCAGTTAAAAAAAATACAATTTTAGTTTGTTCAAAATGTAACAAAGAAGCTGAAAGTTACATGGCATATAGTTCTGAGTTCATTGTTGCTTGTGAAACGAGAGAGAGAGAGAGAGAGCATGGATAGAGATGAGCGAGAGGCACGAACATGAGAGAGAAAACAAAGACGGTGATGAGAGAGAGAAGGGATAGAGATGAGAACAGTAATGGTGGTGGTGGGTGGAGTTTGAGAGACTGGTTTGGGTGAGACTAGTTTGGTTAGGATAGCTGGTTTGGTTTTGTGGTTTGTTGGTTATATCCTTTGAATTGGTTCAAGTTTTTTAATGTTTTGTTAAGATAAAATACCATCACATCTACCTAAAAAATGGTCAAACAAGCCTTAGAGCAATTGAATTTTACTGAGATATCCATGTCAGTGTGTTAGAGGTAACAATAATAATTTTATCAAGTTCGAAAGAGTTTGTAAGCAATCGTGAAGTTCGGAGAGTAAAATATATAATCGCTACAAGTTCATAAATTCACATGCATTAGGTCATCTGAAATTATAGGAACTCAACAAGTTGTCAATTTTTTTTATTCACAACAGGTTAAATAATTAATTATATGTTTGGTTGGTTGGCTTCAAGCTCACATGTTGCCTTTTTCTATGTCTAATTAAATAAATTGTTGATTTTTAAGTTGTTTTTTTATGCCGTGCAAGGGATGACATGTGCATTCTCAAAAAAATCTACACAATATTATAAAGTATGAATGTTAAAAAATAAAAAAATTTAAATATATCTATAGACCTAAATTATTCCTTTAATTAAAAATTTAAATTACTCTTTTATTATATTATTCATAGATGTTAAAAAAAGATCAAATATATCCTTAACTAAAGAGAAATTATTCTTTTATTGTATTACTATTAAACGCACATGATTTAGAGTTTTATATTTTTTGATAGATACTTGATTTACAGTTTAATGTTAACTGAACTATGTTCCTAATTTTAGAGTTAATCATACTAGGTGCTCCAATTAAAATTTTTAATTTGACAAATAGCACCATAGTTTTCTAAAGTTCAAAAATAGAAACTCACTTAAAGTTTTTTTTGCCAATACCATATTTTTCGAAAGTGAATCTCGAAAATGCCAGATATGTTTTCGTATATAATTCAAAATCTTGCGATTTTTTTTTCTCATTTGTGCCTACATTTTCTCTCTTTTCAGCCTAAACACTATGTCTTCTCTCTCTCTCTCTCCTTAAAAAAACCCTAGCCACTCCTCTTATCTTCATCCTCTCTCTCACACAATCTCATCTCCTCTCCTTTCTCTCCTAGTCTCTATTATCTCCTCTCTCCATCCTCCTCGACTTGGTCACTCTGCTAGAACGTCATATCGAAGAAAGTCGCGAACGACGCAAGGTCACTGGAGTTAATTCGTGTTTGAAATTGACGATTGTGTTCGATCGAAGAAAGCTATGAACAAACGAGCAGAAAACGAGAACAAACCGAGTATAACGAACAAATTCATTCAAAAATGAGTATTGATTGGTTACTTTGACCACTAAAAATGAGTACAAAATGAGTACATCACAACATATGCTTACCAAAAGTGAGTACAAAATGAGTATATTTCAAAAATATTTTTAAATTTATTTGGTCAATCGTACAAAATGAGTAGAAGACAAAAATGTAAAAACTATTGGCCTTTTGGAGACATTTTGAAAGTGTAGAAAGTGTAGAAAAGCTTAATTGGGAATGAGCCCTGTTGGCCACGGGCATTTTTTGACCTGACAGGGAAAACTACATGGAAGCCTTGGAAATAAATGACAATTAGGAAAATGAGAAATCTCGCAAGCAAATTGGTAACATTGGGAAGATTCTGCCGATAAAAAGCCTCACGAAGAGCACAAACTATGCCCGTCCTTGTGATAAGAAGTTGGAAGAAAGCGATGACAGCACCTTCAAATTCAGCACCCCTGCCACTATTGATAGTCGTCGTTATAATTCGGTAAACAAAAATTCATACACTTGACAAACCACTGAATACTTTTTGTTTTGGGTAAAAGTAGAATTTGTATTGCTCAAAAGAATAGCTATATATGTACATAATAAAATCCATATTGTTTCAACTCCAAATCCCTTTACCGAGCTCTGACTCGCAGCCGGACAGAAAAATAAAGAAAATTCAGAATTCTGGGAAACAATAGCATGTGTCATACAAGATGAAACTAGGCAAAACTATACAAAACAGCCCATCTAAACCTCCAAAACAAATAGAAAAATAACAATGAACAAAACGAAGCCAGAAAACATCAATGCACTAACAGAGAAGCATGCCCTGCAATTTTCATACAAATATTCTCAAGCACTTGGTGAATAAGATACTCTTTCGATGGAGTCTGGTTCCGGAAAATCATGCCAGATCCAGTAGACTGCTGCACTAAAAAGGATACGTCGGGATCGGCTAATGATAGATTTTCCTTGTGTTTTCCTTGTAAACCAACTTATCTCCCTCCTCCAAGGATAGACAACTCCGTTAATCCTGCATTTAAGAAGTAAAGTTTGCCATACATCACGTGAAAAGGGGCAACCAAAGAAGATATGATCAGTAGTTTCAAATTCTGTGTTACAAAAGACATAGTTATCCTAATTAACAGCCCCCCAGTGAACAATCTGAGACTTAACTGCCAGTTTACCATGCAAAGCAAGCCATAGTATTAAGCTATACTTAGGCATAAAAGCAGGTCCCCAAATTAACTTATACCAGGGAACAAGTATGCTTTTGGGACAGAATTCATTCCACGCACTACACACAGAGTAGGCACCAGTGGGAGAGAACTTCCATCTTATCATGTCAGGCTTGGTTGCAGTAAGGTTGATGTGTGAAATCACCTGCCATGCATCCAAGGTTCCATCATCCAAAGGGTCAGGAAGTGCCCAACTATCAGGTTTACAAAAGTCAGCCACCTTTGCTTTTTTAGAAATTCCAAAAGGAAAAGGATGTGCCATCTCCCAGAGAATACGAAATAAATCCATGTTTCAATTCAGGTCTGAGAGATAGAATGTTGCCCCAAGCCCAACTGCAATCAAATGGCTTGGTAATCCCTCAGAAACTAAGCTGTTTAAGTCTCTGTTTGAAGAAGTAACCAACCAAATATTGTAGTTCTTCTCCACCACAGTTTAATATATTGCCAATATTATGTGAGAAGAAGTAGAAAGAATGACGATACAAGAAATTTAGATTAAAATTGCCTACGTACAATCCAGAGGATTGTTGCGCAAGAAAACAACCAATGTGTTTGATATGAAGAACCAAAACTCTCAATCCAAGTTTTCGAGAAGAGTGGAAAGGACTTACAAATATCAATTTGTTGAGAAACGATACGGATGCATCATTCCATCTGTGTAGTAGAAGACAAGAACTTCCGGAATATGATGCAATCTTAGGAAATCCTCACCCCCTTTGCTCTTATCAATTCTGTCAATTAATTTGTCTGAAACATTTGCAAACTCGAGATACTTAAGCTTTCTAAGAGCATCAATGCCCAATGGGACATTCTCCAGACTAGTACAGCTCTGCAAAACCAATTTTGTCAGATCAGGCATTCCATTCAACTCCACTTCAACATGTTTCAGGACTTGTGAACGCGTAACCCATAATTCCTTTAGCTTCTGAAATCCACTTGCCTTGAAACACAATTCCTCCTCATCAAAAGATTCTTCAAGATAAAGAATCTCCAAATTGGGTAAGCCTTGAATAGCCTCCAACACACTTTCGGTTTTTCTCAATCTACTCTTCGTTAATCTCAACGTGGTTAAATTGTAAAGAGATGTTATCCAGTATAAAAATTTCTCTAGAAGTCCATAGAGAAATAACCGTTGGAGGAATTGAGGTGTCACTGACAGGTACTGTAAATCAATAACATCTTCGCCTGAGTACACGGCAAAGGCACGGAGATTAGTAAGTTTTTCAATGGAGGAGCATAATGCAGCGCCATCTTCCCTTTTCAAGTTCACAATCCCTAAGTTCCTCAATTGCTTCAATCTCCCTATCTCTTCGATCATACCATTTTCACCATTCATCTCTATAAACGAGAGTGAAGTTAAAAAATTCAAGCTTCCTATACCAAAAATGCCACCAAAACCACATACGACACGCATAGTATTTTCCACGTTGGATATCTTATTGGTTCGAACCACACACAATTTTATTAGTCTCTGCAGATTCACGATCGTAGTTGGCAATCAACTAACCCGAGTTCCTTTGAGGAGTAATATTTCCAAGTTTTGAAGCTTACCAATTGAAGACGGGATTTCTCTCACATCAGTGTCATTCAAATTTAGAAGCCTGAGGTGGTACAAATTGGTGATTTCTTTTGGAAATACATCGAAGTTATTGGTTCCTTCCAAGTCTAATACTCGGAGCATTCTAAGACCGCTTCCAAATGATTTGATTGAAAAGTTTGATGCACCAAATGCGAGCAAAGATCGAAGCCCTGAGATTTGCTTTTTGTCGTGTATTTCCCCCAAAGTATTATGAATTGATAGTCGTCGAATTCTTTCACATCATCTTGTATTCTTTTCATTGACGATTGTTGCAAATTTGTGATCTTTTGACTTGGAAAGCAAAAGCTCCCGCAATAGGTCATGAATGCTACATACTTCTAGCGCAGATTTTGAAATGTTTACTACTACTTGGATCAAGCTTCTAGCTTTAAGCTCCATCAGGTAATCTTCGGCAACTTCGTATTTCGTTATCCCATCCTTCTGCTCTACAAATCCTTCTGCAATCCATAGTCCACTCAATCTAGGGCCTGCAATTTCATAATCTTCTGGTAACATGCCCATGTACAACAAGCAAGATTGTAGATAGAAAGGCAAGTCATAATAACTAAGCAACAATATGCTTGACATACTCTGGAGTTTATTTTCCTACAACATGTTGGCTAGATTTCTATTCACCTTATCCCATTCATCTGCATTGCCTTGTTTCTTTCTCACCAATACACCGCTGATGGCCACAATGGCAAGTGGAAGTCCCTTGCATCTTTCTAATATAGTTTGAGCAACACTCACTAAATGTGAAGGGCACTGTCTTCCCTGAAATGTCTTGTTACATAAGAGTTTCCAAGACATTTCAAAAGAAAGAGGCTCCAAGCAATACACTTCACCTTTAAATTCAGAGCATGCAGCCTTGGCAACTTCATTATTTCGTGTTGTAAGCATCAATCGATTGCCATTCTGGCTTTGAGGGAATGCATACTTGATTGCATCCCAAGCCTCTGTGTCCCAGACATCATCAAGAACAATCAAGGACCTGCTCTCTTTGAAGAACAATTTTACTATTTCTTTTAATGAATGGCTTTTCATTGTTTCGAAGCCTTGAGGGATCGGTTGCATGGCTTCACTAAAGAGCTGACTGATTAAGTCTTTCAAAAGTTGCTCAATCTCAAATGATTTTGAAACTGTGATCCAAGCTCGGCTCTTGAAGTGCCTCTTTACTGCATTACTTTCAGACATTTTTCACTAAGGTTGTCTTCCCCAATCGTCCCATACCGACAACTGAAATGACATTGAATACAGGTTCATCCAATAGCCAGTCGAGCAATTGACTTTTTGGATTATCAATCCCAACCAATTCATCTTCTTCTAATAAGACTGCGTCCCCTCTGTGTTCACATACTATACTCGTACTCATAATGCAATAGTTCGATTGGTGTCCTAGCAAATCTTTATATCTTTTATGCCCCTCAGAAATATTTACGATTCTAGACTTTATTTGTCGAATCGATTCGATGACTATAATTTATTTTCTTTATGCCGGTTACCTTGGAAAGGAAACCTTTTCTTTCATCTTGCACTAGATGATGCTTGAACTCATCAAGAATATCTTCCATGTCAAAAGCAACGTCTCTGACTTGCTTAACCAAAACTTGAACTTGAGCATTTCTTTCTTCCATCACATCTGCCATCCTTAAGAATGTTGTCATGCACTCCAGTTCATCTCTAACAAACTCTACTTCCTCTCGTACATTGCTTCGCAACCTGATCTCTTTTTCAAGGAAGTCTCCAATCCTTTTCACCAAGAAGTACACCACACTTTCTCTCATTTTTATTTGATTGTTCCTGCTTTGTGTACAGGTCGTGTCTGATATTCAAGCAAAAGAAAGAGGAGCTAATTCTTCAGTTCTTTAACATCATGATACTGAAAAGAGAGAAAATTAATATGTACAAGTCAACCAATCACTAAAATTAACTACGTGAGCCATATCAATGACCAGTAAACTAAAAATATTGCTCTACATCCTTTTTGCTTGTTTTTAATATCAACATTTTTGAAAAAAAAAATATTAATGAAGATGAATAGGTATGGATTCTAGATGGGTTTGATGAAGATACAACGTTGGCCTGACTATTTCATGTTGGGGTTGTGGTAGATTCATCAGATCTAGTTTTTGGCTTCTTACCCGAGGGATGAGAACATTATTTTCATTAGAACTTAGGGCCTAATCAATTAAATAAGTTTGTAATGAAGTTTAAGAACGAGAAGGGTGGAATCCAGCCAATAGTTTATGATATGACTGACTCTGTCTTTTTAATTGTATGCTCTATGTATATTACAATATATAATCTGAGAAATCTACAATCTATTGGTATAATCTAGCACAAGCAAATAGCAATATATATTCCCAAAATATAACTGCAATTAATCAAGATATATTCCCAGATTTGCAATTACTCTGGAGAGAAAGAGAGATACTAACCTTAACTGGGGAAAATGCAGGCGGCCGAGATGGAAGCTGGTGCAAGAATGGGACTCGGAAGAGGTGAGGTGATGTTGTGTGTTTCAGGCTAAGTTGAATAAAGTCGATTAAAGACTTAAAAGTCATTCTTCTCTCTATTCATTTGATTGACAATTTGATCGCAATGACATGGACGTAAAAAAGACAGGCAACGTGTGTGCATATTACTTGAATCGATCGCCCTAACAGTACAAGACCTGTATTTATACTAATTCTATAACAATACGTGTAACTAACTATTTTGATTCCAATACATTTTTAACCATCACATTAAAATTCAAATATTCTAACAGATGGCACTTGATACTTTGATTGGCACATTAGATTGAAAGAACTTAACTGGCGTTTATAAGATATATAAATTGTCTACAAGAACTTGTAAAAAAGGGAAAAAAAACTTCTGCAGAGTTTTGAATTCCATTTCTACTAATGGGATCCTAACAATAGGGTGCCTATACTCCTCGACTGTTCAAAAGCAATGATCTGAGATCACTACTCTTATCTCAATTGTTATACCAGCTTTGCATTTTGCCATAACCACGAATACCACCTGCGTTACCCCACAACGATTTTACCGGAATTAGAATCCAAAGAAGCCAAGTTCACTGGCCCTTTCCTTCTCAAATGTTTCAAAGTACTGGTAGATAATTGTAACAGCCAGCAATATCCCTGTTCCTGAGCCAATTGCTCCCATGAAATCAGCCAGAACAGTTAATGCACCAATGCAGATTCCTCCAAATGCAGCTGCTGTTGGGATATAGCGGTTCAACTCCTTCTGCAGATTTGATTCCCGGTGCCCTGGCATCACCATTTGCTGCTCCTGCAAACCAGTGCAAATATTTTTGAAAATGTAGTTGTGGAATGCTACAGAATAATTCCAAGTACTTAATTCCCACTTCAGTTTAATAGATTGCAAGTGTTATGCCTAGGTAGCTCATGCCAATGCACAGCCCAAAGGATATTAGACACGCAGTTCACTATTAAATTTTATTTTATTGACAAAGCACAGCAAATGTGTTTGACATGATACAACAAGAAAAATTATGTCGTTACCTTCAGCTGCTTGGCCACATCTCGTGCAGAAGAACCAGAAACCTCAATCCAAGTTTTTGAGAAGAGTGCACAAGCAGAAAGCATAAACACCAGATAAAACAGAGCATGGAAGGGATTTGCAGCCATATCTGCCAAGCTGTAATTACAACGAAGAGACGAAAAAGAAAACCATCAGTGAAGAAATACAACCAATGCAGGCAATTCTCTTTCCCGTAGAGTGATTAACATATAATATATGATACATTACCTGGCTGGTGCGGTGACATAGTAAGCTAGACCCCCAACTGGGATAAACTGGCCACCAGAATATTCGGACTCCTTCCATTTGCCTAACAGATTGATGAAGAAATTCCCACTGTACCTTCTATAGAGCAGCTGCAAAGGCAACACATTACATTATACTCCATATCTCCAAACAATATGTATATGCTACAACCCTTTCTGTAAATTCATGAATAACGAAGGGGACGTACCTGAGAGATGAAATAAAGGTTGGAAACAAGTGCAGATTGGAGAATGATGGGCATGTTGGAAGTGTAGAAAAGCTTAATTGGGTAGGACCCTTGTTGGCCACGGGCATTTTTTGACCTGACCGGTAAAACCACGCGGAAGCCTTGGAAATAAATGACAATGAGGAAAATCAAAACTGTAGCAAGCAAATTGGTAACATTGGGAAGATTCTGCCGATAAAAAGCCTCCCGAAGAGCACGAACTTTGTCCGTCCTCGTGATAAGGAGATGGAACAAAGCAATAACAGCACCTTCAAATTCAGCGCCTCTACCGCTATTGATAGTTGTGGGACTAAATGCCTTCCAAATAATGCTCTCACTGCATGATTATCAATTCGGTAAACAAAAATTCTTACACATCACATAGGACTGAATATACAACAGAGAGAGAATCAGAAACCAACCAAATATTGGTAGCAATGAAGAGGGAAATCCCAGAGCCGAGGCCGTATCCTTTCTGGAGAAGCTCATCAAGACAAATAACAATAATCCCAGCAAAACAAAGCTGAATAATAATCAGAATAGCATTCCCAACACCGAGCTGGCTAACGCTACCATACATCCCTGACAATACATACGCAACAGCTTCACCAACCGCAATCAAAATTCCCAACAATTTCTGCGCTCCATTCCTAAATGATTAAATCAAAACAAACATTAAATTCAACAAAAATTCCCATCTAGACACTACAACAAACACATACCCATCACAAACAAAAACATTTCTTAGATTTCACATATAACAAAACTACGATCAATTATAAATAAACAAAAAAAAAATGAAAGATCAACATACAGAAGAGCGCGATCCTCGCGGACGCTGTTATCGACCTCGATGATCTTGGATCCAGCAAGGAGCTGCATGACGAGACCAGAGGTGACGATAGGGGTGATACCGAGCTCCATGACGGTGCCACGGTTGGAAGCGAGAATAACACGCATCCAATAGAAAGGATCGGCGCCGGTGGTGGAGTGAATGCCATAAAGAGGAAGCTGACTGCAAACAAGAAATATAAAGAGAGAAATAACAGTGTAAATCACTTTCTCTCTGAACGGAATCTTCCGATCGGCGCTTTGAACTTCCGGCAGGAATGCCAGAAACGGTCTCACTAGATGCAGCACTCTGAATCCTCCTCCCATTTTCACCGGACGGATCTTACTGGATTTTTCGGTTTTTGAGATTGTTAGGGTTTGGAAGATTAGATCCGAAATAAATGGAGCGGATCGCACCTTTCTTATTTAGTTTCTGTGAATAAAATATTTCGAAGAGTTTGTTGTCGTGGCAAAGATTGATGTAACTCGCTACGTAGTGCAACCAATTGCTTGTTGCCACGTCAGAAATGTTTACTTATTTAACTTTTTAGAATTAATTACATGTATGGTCACTGAACATTATCAGTTGTTTACGTATGGTCCCTAAAGTATTTTTTTTTTCAATTAAAGTCACTAAAGTCTAATTAGTGTTTACGACTCCCACTTCATTTCAGGTAAGTTTCTCTCGATCTCTCTCTGACAACCTCATATATTGTAGAGTTGGTTTGATCAATCAAGTTTTATATTGTTATGTCAACTTTACTTATGCATATTAGACATAATCAACTTGATTGCAGTAAAAAATTTATGAATCTTACATTTTTACATATCAACACAGCTAAGCATCGACACAAAACACCTCTTAAACTGTTGGGTCGAGCTTTAAACTGGATTTCTTTGTAATGGAAATGACAAAAAGGAATGGGAAATTACGGAAGCAAAACTGCATAACCTTGATCTTATATATAGTTTTACAAAGAAAGCACAGATTATTTACTTCTTCAAAGTTGAATTCAGTTCAACAAACAATTTGAAGACGTAACAGGACAGAGAATACAATAACTGTTGTGATTAAGGAAAAGGACGATTGTTCACCAATGAGAAAATGAGCCTGGTAAACCAGAATCACGCATGGAACCCAATTGTGCCGGCCAACACAAAAAAGTGTATGAGACCCAAAGTATCATATCCCAGGTACCGGCTTTGGGATCTCGAGCTTTATGAATAAGTAGAAGGCCACATGCAGGAAGAGGTAGAGCGCAGAGGAACATGAAGTTTCATATGATCTCCACCACCAAAAATAGTCCTCACTACGCCACAGGAAATAGCTAAGTAGAATCATGATCTCGGCACAAGACTACTGGAGCGTACATGGTTCCGAATGGCACTGCATTGAAGGACTTTTCACCCCATATCAAAGCATTCCACACAAAGAAAATGGTGAACTCTGTAGCAGGAAACATGAAAGTTGTTCTGAGAGTGATTTTCTTCCATTCTGCTACCATGAACATCTTGTACACACAAGCTGAACAATATCCAGCAAGAAGACCCAGAAAAGGGGTATGGCCATCATCAACCCACCTTTATTCGAGGGGGATAGAAAACCATGGACCAAAAATCATAGTAACAAGGAGCATTCCAAAAGACTGAACCCTTGTTCCTACATAAAGACACAGAAAATATGAGTTTGTTGGAGACCTGAAAACATCGCCACGGACCCGTTTCCATCCTATTTCTTCTCGAGCTTCCTCTTGGGTCTCTAGTGATTAGAGATTTCCCTGTAAAGTGTCCGCAACATATTCATAGACACCATGCCCGATAGGAAAAGAACAATCATCAATGAGTTGACAATTGGGAATCAAAGAATTTGATCATCATCCATCAGCAGGTGGGTATTCCCAGCAAGAAGCCGACTTAACATCACTTTCCTGCTACCAGAAATTACAGGAACAAGCCAATTAAAGAGAGTACGAGAATGAAACTCGGTCATAATTAGCAAT
>CAODLS010333215.1:0-14216 GCA_948243855.1 Flueggea neowawraea
AAACACATTTTACCCCTAACCTGGGTCTGTTTTGTTAATCTAAGAGGGACCTAAAAGGATAATAATATAATTACATAGGGATCGATATAGAAAATAATAAAATTTAACAAGGACTTAATTAGACAATAGTTTAATCGACTCTTTGAACTTTTCAACTTAAACAACCATTAAAAGGTAATCTCAGAATCAAAATCGGATTTTGACTAATCAATGTTGCCACATCAGCAAAAATGATGTGGCACGTTAAAAAAACAAACGAAGTTAAGAATTAGAGACCAGAGCGGTGAATTTTCAAAGTGTAGGGATCGGCTGAGAAATATCGCCAAATCTCAAGGACCGTCATGAATTTTACCCATAAAACAATTAAGAAATTGCTGACAACAAATGATTATTGGGTGTTGTTTGTTAGAATAAAATATCTATAACTATTTGTAAAAAAGGAAAAAAATCAGAAAGTTAAGAATTTAAAATATTTCTTAATAGTATAATCAACCATAATTGCATGTATATACTTAGATTGTGTAACATCTCACCATAGAAAGTAGCTAAAACTAGCAAGTATAGTACTTTATTGTGCAACAATTGTCTATCCCACCTCATATAAGTGTACCCGTAACATACCCTCTGCACTTTCTCCTGTCGCATTCCTCCTTACATTGAAGATATCTTATATTGGATAACCAAATTAGCAAATAAACAATTAGTTTCATTTTACCCATAACATACCCTCTGCACTTTTTTCCCCGGATGCTTTCACCCCTATATTATTTGTACCACTGGTCAGCACCCACTGGTCAGCACTGCCAGCTTCATCATTGTCCTCTTTTTTACACTTTTATTTGATTACTTATTTGTTCCACCTTAGGATTATAAATTTCACCCTCTCCGCATCTTCCTACAACTAACGATAATAGAACAACTTTCCGTTTATGTTTTCTACGTATAATTCTCAAACAACCACCTTTATTGCCCTCGCCACCTACTTCTTCCTCTGACTCTTCTCAGTCTCCACAATATGACTCCTCACCACCTACATTTTTTGATTTGGTTGCCATTAGATTTGCCACCGCCCCACGCTTCTCCTTCACTGTGCTGCACTTTGCTACTAGTGCAAACAATCCTTTCTCCTCGTAAAAGGCATATGTTTATTCAAACGAACTCTTCTTGTTGTTGGTTGACGACCTTAGCACTGCTCCGACTTCCCATGTGTTTACCATTATCAGTCAGCTTCAAAACCTCCATGCAATGCATTCTACAACAACGAAACAATGTAATATCAATTGCCAAATCAACGACTCACACCATTACCAAAAAAAAACACAAATTGCATCCAACCACAATAATGCTCAAACCACAGATGATTAACTATTTCATTTTCTTAACAATTTTGCCCTTTTAGTACCTTCCAATTTACAAGATCCACAATCCAAACCCACATTTAAGTGTCTACTAATAGTTTCTTCAACAAATTGAACACTCCTTAACAAAATACTTCCTATATCAATAACCTCTTCATTAACTAAAAAAAAATAAAAAATACCTTTAGTACATACTACGATCATAATGCTACTAATGGAATTCACCATATCACACCACATCACAATCTCCAAAACCTTCCAAACAGGTTCTTACAAACATTCTTCACGTCAACATTTATCAACTATACATTATTCTTAATTATAATGAAACTCTACCACTTTGTAAATACACTACACCACACTACTCTCACCTCATCTTCGTGGCATGTATTCTCCGAGTTGCCTGTTCACAATCACCAGAAACCCACCGACAAACTACTCTGATCTTCTAGTTATGAATCTTGCCAACCATCGACTCTTTTTTTTTTCTTTCTACAAGCCAAATATTAAGTTCTCCTGCATTTAATAACACACTTTTAATATATAGCCAAACACCACTCTTTCCTCTTTCCTTCAGCGGGTAACACTCATATTCTATGCACATTGACCAATAAAGCACCTTATGTTAGCAGTCCTATCACATGAGGAATTAGGTCTACAGTTATTGTTTTATTTTTTTTAACTCTTCTTTTTATTTTATATTAATTCATCGCATCAACCTATCTTTTTTTAATTCCACTTCTACACTGCACACTGTAGCCATAATTTTGTGTGGCATACTGATTCTGCTAACAAGCATTTCTGTAAGAAAAATACTCAGTAATAAACTTAAACCAAACTTACGCCGTTTAATTATCAAACAGGCTACTGTTAAATTGATATTTCGTTAACAATACTAATACGTCACAGTATTTCACTTCAATTACAAATCATCTGCATAATCATAAGAATCATTTAGACCCATGCCATCTGCTTAATAAAGCGGGTCCACGCTACCCAATTTGCAATTATTTTATTGTTATTTTTATAAAAAATGCATAAAAATGGAAGTGAAGATTGAGGAACTGGTGTTGATGTAGGTGCCACGTTTCTAAAGGCATTTCCATTGGTGGTCTAATGGAGAGTCTAATAAATTTCTCAATTGCATTGGATGGTTTTTTGTTTTGTTTTTTTTTTAATTTTTGTTGATTTTGAGGAAGAGAGAAAAAAAGAGATGTTTAATAAAAAGTAGAGTTATAATAGGTAGATGTGTAAGCGGTGTGGTTTGAGTAGTTTTAGGCTTCCAATTAAACTGCGCAACAAATTGCGGTTGAAAAGATTTTTATTTGCAGTTGAATCGCAAATAAGGTTGGAACCATCCAAATTAAATTATGCAAATACAGTTGGATGCAGTTGATTCTTGCAGTTAATATATACCAAATAGTCAATAAAAAAAATTAATACCACATACTAAGAGAAAAGTAACTTTAAATAAAGTTTAAACTTATTATAAAAAAAGAAAACAAAGAGAAAAATAAATTTAAATATTGTTTCATTATAATTGTTTTTTAAAATTCAAGATGACCAAAACATAACTATGATTGACTCATTTATATTTGTAATATGTCTCAAAATACATACAATTTGCAACATCTATTCACTTAGGTTTCTTTTTTCATTTCATTTCAATTTGGGTTGAGTGAAATTTTTTGGCTTATTTTTATTAAATATTATTGGACTCATAATATATATGGTTGTGCGGTTGCAGTTTAATTTTGGTGGTTAAAAAAAAGAATTAACTGCAACCAAACGGTAAATAGTAAATTTAAAAAATTATCATTTGTAATCATCCAAAATGAGTGAATAACTACAAATTATGATTCAATTGCAAATAAATTAGACAATTTTTAGGGTTGTACCTTACAGCTTTAATAGTGGGTCTTAAAATAAAATTTAATAATAGTCTTAATTATTAAAAATAAATAATTTAATAAAAAAAAGTTCAATAAAATGATGATGTGAAAAAGAAAAAGTCCAAATCATTGAGATACCCTAAGAGATTATGGAAAGGTACACGTGTTTATCTGGGTAAGGCTGCCTACTACACAGAACATTGTTAGTCATAATAACTTGCTTTTTCTAATCACTAGTCAAGGATTATGTATTGATTTGCCTCCTGTAAAACCATCAGAAATGTAAACTCAAAGGAGCTTCAACTTTAACTCAAATGTTACCAATAGCACCTCGTTAACAAAAATATACCTATACAAATATATATAGCTAACCGTAAAGCTTCAATGCTTTTCAGCAAAATAGAAAGTAATCAAGTGGCATTATGAAAAAATGGAGATTACAGGTATGCACACTAATTCCTCGTCTATAATTAAAACGTTTGCACTGTAGCAACTAAAAGTATAAATGAAGCATGATAGCTCTCCAACCAGTTTGATCGTGCAAATATTTTGTAGAGACCAATAATTTTAGCAACGCATTGGATCTATCCAGGAAACTCAGCACATGAATTTGATATCGTACACGCCCAGAGACATCAACAAGCAGACGTTTAGACTATGTTTAGTTAAGAAAATACTTTTCTGTTTTCTATTTTGTTTCTGTTTTCTAAAAATTAAAAGCATCTAGAAAAAAAAATTGTTAATCAAAAAAATTTTAACAAATTTTTCATTTTTCCATATCTGTTTTCTAATTTTCTTAGAAAATAATGGAAAATTTTATTAATTAAACGCCCCCTTAAAGTTTCAGAATAAGTAAAATTTATGTGCTGTCATGAAAACGTCACCTGAGATTCTGAATCAAGAACATGCTTGTTTTGAGTAACTGCCGTCAGTTGAGTTCGGAGAAAAAATATAAATTCAGGGGAGAACTTCTTTGATTGTTTAGCAAGCTGCAGAACAAACAAATTGCATAAATAACCTCCAACAACCAATTCTTGTCTTTCAAAAATTTCTTGTCTTTTCCCACTAATGGGAAGGGATTAAACATGCTAAGAGCTGAACTTGTGTAATCAAGGGAACAAACAATGAGATAATCAACCAGTGGATGAATGTTCACATAACATTGCATATACATCTATGTGGGAAATAAAAAGGGCTAGAAACTAAAATAATATTGTACCTTAAAGTCATGGGCCAATGTCAGACAATTCCTTTCCTTGGCATTTTTCTCATTTGGCATCATTTCCTGATAAAACTAGAACAATGCAGTAATCCAAGCAAGCAAGCAAACAATGTGACTACATCTTTTTGCCCATCAAAGTTTTGTCTACGGGTATAAATAAAAAGCTTTTGATAACTCTTATACCTTCACACAGGCAGTAGAAATTTGTTCTCTTTAAACATGGATCTCCTCTTTTTGTGTTCTCACTAGAGAATAAAGCTCCTACACAAAAAAAAAAAACTCTAAAGAAACGAGCATTTTATCTCTTGATGGTCATGGCATTCTCAGACCCTTTCCAAAGTTGCACAAAATTAAAATCGATTCCTTGTTTCATAAAATCAACTCAAATTCAAGTTTGTCTAAAGAACGCATTCATGTACCTTCAAAAAAAAAGTGAAGACACATAAGCTCACATACATAACACATAAAACATCCAATAATATTAAGAAAACTGCCAATGTTCGGTTTGCTTATAATCGGGTAAGTAAGCTTGAATCTATTTGCAATAAATTATGTTCCTGAAGGCGATGAACTGATATACTCAAACCCCAATCGAAATGAAAACAAGTGATTCAATGCCTCATTTTTGAAACTCAGGTAATATTATACACTCCACTCAATTCATGTCAAAGTCAAGAAACAACAAATTTAAGTGATTCTTTTTTTATATATATAAGAATGTATTTATTTTTTTAAATGATTCTTAAACAAAAAATAAGAATGTACCAAAAAATCCAAGTAGCAGAATTTTTTATACATATAACAACAGAGGTATTTCGCACCGATGGACTAAATCAATTTACAACTTTCACCACAATGTCGTGCACACCCGCCAATTTCATCTTCACATTAATCAGTTGACGCCTTCACTCTACAAACAACAATATACTCTGAGACTGGTTTTGAGATCATCATGAAATGTATTAATAGCATGTCAAGAATCATCAAATAAACCAATTGGCCACCACATGATTAAAAAAACAAGTTTGCAATTCTTATGGAGGAAATAAAAATATTTAGAAATTTCATTAACGACTAGGAAATATGTTATCAAAATTCAAAGCAGAAAAACATAAAGAGGACTCGCTTTATCATATTCAAGAAACCATTCTTGCTAGAAAGCAAGAAATTCTCCAGCTTGAAATCGTGGTGCATCAGTGACAGACCAGAGGAAGTCCAATGACCCCCCTCCCCCTCCGAGCCGACAAGACCCCATATATATAGTATGGGGTCCTACTGAAAATTTTGCAGGACCCCTCTTCGAACGGTGGCCTGAGGAAGAAGAAAGACCCCTTTGTTTTATTTTTTTTGAAAGTTGGGTCCTGAAACGACGTTGTTTTAGGTCTTACACTTAATTTTTTATAAAACCGGGACTAAAACGAGACTAAAACGTCGTTTTAGTCCCAAGGATTAAAAATTTTTAAGTATAGGGCTTGGAATGACTTTTTTTAAAAAATAAAATAAAACAGAAGCATCGAGTGACACAAAGGAGAGGAGCAAGAAAGGCATCGAGTTTGAGAGGAAAAAGAACGAGAGAGGAGAGCCTTGTCCACTACATGCCCAGACCTCCACATCACTATTGTGCCGTCTATTCCAACCTCCATCCGCCATTCCCTTGCCGCCAACGGCCTCGATTTTCTGGTAAGTTGTTTCTCTTTTTGTAACTTTAATTGATTTTTCGTTTATGGTTTGGATTTGATGTTGAATAAATTTGATAGGCTTAATTGAATATTTGATATTGTTTGTTGTTGATTGTTGAAATAGTTGATAGAATATAGATAATAGATTGATAATGTTGAATTGTTGATTGTTGAATTTGTTTGAATTGAAATTAAATTATCTATGTCTAGGAATATGTACAAATTTATTATTCAAAGTAAGAGGCCGCTAATACCAATTAGTGGGTCTTCAAACTATCCTGATGAATCTCAAAATCATGACGAAAATATTGGTGAATCTAGTGAAAAAAGAGTTTGAATGGAGACTTTGGAATTATGTGAAGAGGATATTATTAGTGATCCAACCTTTTGTAAACCTATCAATGACTATGACCCTCGGATTAGAGATGAAGTTAGGAGAAACTATGTGCTTCAAGGTCCTTGTCAACTTTTTTTGCATAATTTCCCACGAACCCAATTTGGGAATAAATTGAGGTGTTTCCATGTTAATTGGTTAAAGAATTGGGAATTTTTGGAATATAGTGTTTCCAAAGATGCCACATTTTGCTTTTGGTGTTATATTTTTAAAGGGGATGAAGGCAAAAAAATTTGGAGAAGAGGCGTTTGTAAAAAAACAAGATTTCAAAATTGGAAGAAGGCTTCAAAGAAATTTAAATATCATGTAGGAGTTCAAGAAAGTATTCACAACGATGCTCGAACATTATATTTTGCTTTCAAAGATTAAAGACAAAGTGTAACACATAATATATCTTTTGGAAAGCAAGTAATAGGTGTTGCCTACTGCACTCATTTGACAGCAAGTGTGGATGCTATTAGATTGCTTCTTGGACAATGGTTGGATTTTCGTGGAATGACGAGTCATCACACTCGCTATATAGAGGTAATTTTCTTAAAATTCTTGATTTGTATAGTTTGCGCAATCCTGATGTTGGGAAGGTAGTTAAAGAGAACACACTGGCAAATCATCAACTTACTTCTCCTCGAATTCAAAAGGACATTATTAGTGTTTGTGCATCTGAGAAAACAGAAACCATTATTAGTTATATTGGAGACAAGTTCTTTTCTTTATTAATTAATGAGGCTCGAGACAACTCGGTAAAAGAGCAAATGGAATGTGTTAAGATATGCGAAAAACCATGGAGCAGTGGCAAAACGATTTCTTGGAGTTGTTCATGTTAGTGACACTACTGTACTATCTTTGAAAAATGGTATTGATAATCTCTTTGCTAAAAATGGATTAAATCTAAAAAATTAGAGGTTAAGGATATGATGGGGCTTTTAATATGTGATGCGAGCTTAATGGATTGAAGACTCTAATGTTGAATGAAAATCCATGCGCAATGTATGTTCACTATTTTGTTCACCAACTCCAATTAGTTGTTGTGGTTGTTTCAAAAGGAAACCAATTTGTTGGTGATTTTTTTGAATATGTGCCTATGATTACGAACATGGCTGGGGGCTTCTTGCAAAAGAAAAGATGATCTCCAACAAAAACAACATGAAATATGATGGAGCGTTTAGAACATGGTGATATTTTTATCGAAAGATGATTGAATCAAGAAACTAGTTTAGTTGACTGGGAGCTACACGTTGGGGCTCATACTTTACAACAATTGTCCACCTTCTAAGTATGTGATCCTCAATGATTCAAGTGCTTGAAAATATATATGATGATGGAACTGAACAAAAAGTCGAAGCCTTGCAGTTAGATTGGTTGACAAAATGGAGAATTATGAATTTGTGTTTATTGCTCACTTGATGAAGCTAGGATTTGGGTTGACAAATGGCTTGCCACACTTCTTGCAAAAAAAAAAAAAAGATCAAAATATTATAGAGGCTATGAGTTTGGTTCAAAATGTCAGAAGACAATTGCAAGATTTCAGGGAGAATCGATGGGATGAACTATTGGAAGATGTCAACAATTTTTGTGCTAAAATGATATTATCATTCATAATATGTAAGATAATGTTCCAAGTTGCATTTGTTCCAGACATGTTGGGCATGCTATAACTTACTATTACTACTTTCGAGTTGAGATATTTTATCAAATACTAAATTATTCTTTTATTTTACACTATTTAACTATTTTTTAAAAAAAGAATTACTATTATTCTATATTTTTAGGTTGTTGACCATATTGGTCAGGAGATAGAGAATCTTTTCACTGAGTCAAACACGGATTTACTCTTGTGCATGGCATGCCTTGGTCCTACAAATTCGTTCTCCAATTTCATCCTTTCAAGGCTAGTTCGACTTGCATAATTATATTCACAAGATCTTTCAGAGGATGATTGAATAGAGCTTAAAGAATAATTGAAAACCTGGAATTATGAAATGAGAGGAAATGCAATTTTTTCTAAACTAACCAATATTAAAGCTCTTGCTAAGAAGATGGTTGAGGTGGGAATTGACACTACTTTTCATTTGGTATATCTTCTTATCGAGTTGGTTTTAGTTTTACCAGTTGTGACTATTACTGTGAAAAGAGCATTCTCTGCAATGAATATTATCAAGACATATTTGCGTAACAAGATGAGAGATGACTTTTTTACTGATTGTTTAGTGCGCTACGTCGAGAAAAATGTTTTTAGAAGCATTGGTAATGAAGTCATTATTCAACATTTTCAGAACATGAAAACATATAGGATGGATTTACCACCTTACCGCCTAAATAGGCACGACTCGATCGTTCTGGTACCGTTGGGTATAACGATTAACAAATCTTAGTTATAACACTACTAATATGTGTAATAAATTCTTTTATCGTTATTTCTATTAAATTTTAACTTAATATATTTTGAATTTTTTTGAATACATTTACAAATATATTTGAATTTCATTTCTTATATATAAATGGTATCCCATGAAAATTTCTTCTGCGTCCGTCATTGCAGTTCATCATTTCCATAAATGGTAGTCATGTCGCCAACTTTCTTCCCCAACCAAGACCCCTGTGCTTATATGTGGAGTATGGACAGCTAATTCGCACAAGAGCACTTGCTGAGCAATCATAATACAGAATCTAAGTTTATGTTGGTTTGACTTTTATTTTTTTTTTCAAACGAAACATATTTCATATTATTTTTTTTCCATTTGAAGAGTGTTTAGAAGTAAAATGGTCACAGGGAAAATTGAGGCTGTCGCAGAACAACTGTCTATCACCACAAGTAATATGCCTTTTCTAGGGATTAGTTAACAGGAAAAATATGATTAAAAAAAACGATGAAGACAAAACTTTTGCCCTTAGCTTCTAGGGGAAAAAATTATCAAGTATAATACTTAACATTGCTTTTTGCTTCTTGGAAAAAAAAAAACAGAGAAAGATATAAAATCTATAAACAACTAAGTAAGCATGATATATAAGTGCATGGGGAAAAAAATCAAGCGTTCTTTAAATTTTGTCGGAATAAACAATGCGCTATGTGTTTCCATTATCATATACCCAGACTAACTGATACCAGAACACAAGCAACTCAAATTTCTTTGCGACCAACAACAGACTAATTTTATTAATTGATCAAATGCGTACTCAATTATGGCATCAATCACATAGCATTTCCACATATTATCAATCATAAGCTTATATACTGAAACAATTATTTTCCAAATGCCAAAGAATCAATTAACAAGCAAATAGAAAGTTCAATACCACATCGGCAATTATGAGAGGCTCTTAGGATCATCATCAGGTTTTCCCAGTTCATATTTTTCCAACAAGACCAGCCCCAACATCAACTGTTGTGTATATTCCACCACCAATTGTGCAAAAAGGGAACCAAAGAAAGCTCCTAGACCACATCTTACTAAGAAAAGTGCACTGAACCAACATGAAGATGAAATTCACTCACTACCGCATAAAAATATGCACGGAATCTTGAAGAACATCACCGTGGGAAATCTTGGACCAACTAATGTTGGATGGAATGTATCCACTTCCGCGCATAAACAACAATGTTTGAATCACACGGGCTTTATCAGCCTGTTTGTAGTAAAATCAAATACAAGGGCAGATTAAAAGAATAAGTTGTGGTCTGCCAAAATCATTACGTGCTAAGAAAACACAGATTTTGGTCCATAGCCATACATACATTCTCCCCGGCCATTAAAGGCACAAGATAACTTGCAAATCACAAGATAACTCACAATTAAGACCTCAGTTCCAAGCACCACAATATAGTGTTGGACCGCCACGAAACTCAGACGTAGACATGCATATACGGGGATATTACCTATTGTCCACACACAAAAAGAAAGCAGGCAATTTTAACATCAAAAATTCAACTTTACCACCAGGACTTTTTTTCAGCTTTTAGGAACATAGAAAATAATAAGAAAACCAGTCAAAAACAATGGATAAGAAATACTAATCCCAAGAAGGATTTGAATGAATGCAATACTCAAGCTGCTGGAGCTGCTCCGTCACAACCCAAGTGTGACCTCTTGACATAGCAAGATTTGGAGGCAGTGGCGGTGCTGCCTACAGCATTGGCGCGTGCTGGTGGTCGTGACCCGTTTCTCCTATAACTTATTATATCTCTTTCTTCCCTTCTGTGATTCTCTAGCAGCTGAATAAACTAAAACACCACCTCAGTCGAATTCACTTTAGAACTAATGAAAACAAGGGGAAACCAAAAAAAAAAGTAGCAAAGAAGATGGTGACGTTATTAGAGAGGGTAATGAATTTTCGATTGATAAGAAGAGCTCTTTTTATCAACAAATTTAAAATAACAAATAAAAATGCCATGAATGAATGAAGAAAGCAAAGATGATGTTTTTGATGAAGAAAATTGTTACTTATTCACCTAAGAAAGAAGATGTATTGTACATGGTCCATATATACAAAACCGACCTCACACTCCCACTACTAGCATGAGGGAATAATGAGTTGTCAAGAATCTGTACTAAACAATGAGTTGTAATAAAACTAATAACGTGGCTATCAAAAAATAAAGACAAGAACCTATGCTAAGGGAAAAATTATAGACAGGTATCATCAAGTAATATTTACCCCTTGACATTAGGAGGATATCCTATGAATATACAACGACGAGCACGAGGATCAAACTTTCCCTATGAGCAGTGAGTGTTGAGGCAAAACACAAGGACCCAAAGACTTTTAGATGAGAATAATCAGGAAGTTTTTCAAACAACGTTCCATAAGGACTCTTGTTGTCAAGGAAAAGTGTTGGTATTCTACTGATGAGGTATGTATCAGTTAACACTGCATCGCCCCAAAATTTGATTGGAAGAGAAGCTTGAAACAAAAGTGACCTAGCAACAACAAGTAGGTGTTGATGCTTTCTTTCTACAACAACATTTTGTTGTGGTGTTTCAACACAACTTAAATGATGCACTATTCCATTTTCAACAAAGAAATTTTTCAATTTGAATTCTGATCCATTATCAGATCTTATGCACTTAATTTTGAGTCAAATTTTGTTTTACCAAAAGCATGAAATTGATGAATGAGATAGGCAACTTCAGATTTCTGTTTCATTAAAAAATTCCAAGTAATACGAGTAAAGTCATCAACAATGGTTAAAAAATAATGGCAACCAGTGATTGAGGGTGTAGAATATGGCCCCCAGATATCGACATGAATTAACTTAAAAGGAAACACACTATTTTTGACATGTATAGGAAAAGGAAGTCTTTTCTGTTTTGCCAAAGGGCAGATTTCACAAACATTATGACTACTTATTACATTGCTATCTACTATGTGAATTTGTTGAACTCTATCATGTGCAATATGACCTAACCTATAATGCCAATATCAAAGGATGACGCAAAAGATATTGCATGAATGCGACTGCCTTCAGGAAAGGATGGAAACGACCTTTGCAACTACAGAAAAAATATACCAGCTTTGATCCTAGCATATCCAATTGTGGTCCTTGGAACTCAATCTTGAATTAAACAATGTTCAGCAGAGAAAATCAAAAGCTGCTAATCAGAGGCAATTAATCTACTAACTGACACTAAGTTGCAATTGAAAGTGGGAACAATGAGAACTCTATCTAAGACAAGGTTTGGAGAAAGTTTAACAAAACCTATATGAGAGACTTCGACTTTAGAACCATTTGTCAGATGAACATGGAGATTAGAAACAGAATTATAAGAAGTGAACATGTCCAGAGAACAGGCTATATGGTTCGTACCCCTGACGTCTACAATCCAATATGTGGAGTTGAATGTAGGTGCCAAAGCAATAAAAGAGTGGTAAACAGGAGCAGGTTGTAACGTTATACCTGAGGTTGAGGATGGTGAAAGAAAAGTCTGGACTGAGTGAACCCTAGATGTAGTGGTTGATGGAGGTTTTGTAGATGTTCCAGGTTCATCAAGCAATGACAACAGTATTTGTACCTTCTCCGGTGGCAGATTTTGCAAAGCTGAACAAACTCCAGATGTTGAATGGCCAAAATTCTCTGGAAATTGAGACAAACCTCCATGCTCTGTGTTATCGTCCCCTGCTACATGATTGACTCTAAGAACCATTTCTCCATCTGGTCTCTTAAGCTTAAAATTTGGTGGAAAACCAACCAACCTAAAGCACTTATCTTTGGTATGTCCACCTTTCTTACAATAGTTACTAAGTAAATCTGAATTTTTCTTTCTAAAACTCACTTGTGCCACCATAGCAGAAGCTTCAGTAATAGGGTCACTTGCTACATGGGACTGAGCATACAAACGTTAAGACTCCTCTTTTGCAATCATATTATAAGCCTCATCTAAACTTGGTAAAGGGCGAATCATGATAATATGAAACCTCAAAGCAACATAGGAATCATTCAGTCCATTCAAAAACTTGAACACATAATCTTTCTGTTGAAGTTCCACAAATTTATCAAAGCAAACAACATTGCAGTGTCCATGAGAACAATGTGGCAGTGGTCTAAAGCATTTCAACTCCTCCCAAATAGTATTTAACTCATTGAAATAGGCATCTAAAGATTTGTTACCTTGTGTGAGTGAACACAATTGTTGTTGAAGATGACATATCTTCACATCATCAGGTTGAGCTAATCGCTTCTTCAAAACATTCCAAATCTGGGCAGCTGATGTAAGATAGAACACAGTTGATGAGATTTGGGGTGAAATCGACCTAAGCAACCACGACACTATGAGATTGTTACAAGGCACCCACGCTTGATACATTTGATTTGTAGTGGCCAAGCTTGGAATAAAACCATCTACAAACCCAACTTTGTTCCGAATCGAAAGTGCTAGAAGAAATGAACGACTCCATGTAGCATAGTTTGTTGAAGTGAGTTCTGGAGTGATGATAACCGAAACGTGATTATCCGCGTGATGAAGAAAATAAGGAGAGTGTGGGTTTCTAACTGTAAAGTAATAGCACTGGAGGTGTTTGATGAATCACCCCTGAGAAAAGAACAACAAAAAAAGAATAAAAAATCAGGAGCAGGGAATGATTCAAGATTCCTTCTCTGATACCATATCAACAAATTTAAAACAACAAGATAAAAATGCCATGAATGAATGAAGAAAGCAAAGATGATGTTTTTGGTGAAGAGAAATTGTTACTCATTCACTTAAGAAAGAAGATGTATTGTGCATGGTCCTTATATACAAAACCGACCTCATACTCCCACTACCAGAATGTAACGGGCTTGGACTTTTACCGACGCTCGTTCGACACTTGGTTACGCCCTCGCTCACAAGTCAATCTTACTCATTCTTGCTAAGCTCTTAAGAAGGAAGTTTGGGAGAATGTAAGTATTGTATTCACACTTCTTGGATCCTTTACAAATGAAGCCCTTGTGGTATATATAGACATTTCACCTCCTCAATGGACGGTGGTGATCATTTTGATCCGACGGTCTACAATGTTTTTCTAGAAAATTCTATACAATTATAGCAAAGCCTACATATTTACAAGGTTCTACGATTCTTTAGAAAATTCCGCACATCTCCGGAGAATTCTTCAAGGCTCAAGTGCGCTAGCGTAACATTCTCTCCCAGTTAATCTTACGACGTCCTCGTCGTGTCTTCGTGGAAGGCTCAGATA
>CAODLS010333274.1:0-25831 GCA_948243855.1 Flueggea neowawraea
CTGAATAGCAAGAAGATCAGCCAACTCATCCATGCTCACAACACCATCTCCATTCTTGTCAGCAGCCTTGAAAAGCTCCTCTTTCTAGGGAACAAGGTAAAAACATGCCACGATATCACAATTTGGAAAGACTGGATTTTGACATAAAAATATACAAAAAAGTGGACAACCATTTCCATGCTGTCCCAAAATCCATACAAAATTTTAGAATTCCAATTATGGTTGTCCTAAGCGACATCAAATACTAAAGCCCAAAACAAATAAATGAATGAAGAAGGTCAAATTGTGTGATGCAACCTACAAAAAAAACAAAGTTCACATCAACAATTACAAGTACTAATGTCCAACCTTGTGATCAGCAATTTGATTTCCAAAAGCCTTCATCAAGTCGGAAAATTCAGAAAAGGAAAGCTGTCCATCTTCATTGTAGTCCTGTGTAAAGCAGAAGACTTACAGTATGAAAATAAAACATAAAAAAAGTAATTGCAATCCAATAATTCATTGCACTAAATTAAGATATTTGCTCAACAAAATTAATCTTTGTCAGAGTCAAAGGCCATATTCACATAATTCTAATCCAAAAAGAAAATTCCAAGTTAGAGATAGTGGGTAGGATTGGGGATAGTATATTTCCAAAAAACATTTTCCAGGTCCATGAACAAATTCCTCTAAAGTTATTCCACACAAGTAACAACAAATTATGGGGACGAAAAAAGAAAGGATTAAACTCTAGCTATCTTTTTAGCATCATTATGATAGAAATCTCATGCATACAACATTTAAGACTGTTAGGATTAACTAGCTTATGCTATAATAGTAATATGATATATATCCTAGATATAACAGACAGATTCTTTTGCCATTGGGAAACATATCATCATTAAAAAGAATTATAGAGGAAATAAAAACATGACGGTTAATGAGGATCATAATTTATTTCTAAAGCACATATGTCATGTGACAATCAATAACATACATTTTTTGTTTAAAGAAGAAAATGATATATAAGGAGCAATGCTTTATCATGTGTGAACAAAGTGAAGGATCACATAAAAGATACCACAATTGATAAAATGCGTCTTGCAAATCTTCTCTCTGTTTCAATTGGATCCTGTCAACATTGCCAAACAGTTAAATTTGACTAACTAACAATGTATTTGTTATGCACAATTATGTGACTCTAAATTTCACCAGTGCAATTCAGTTCAATCCAGGACTAGAAAAATAACTCAAGCCCATCTGTAAACAAACCCCGTCCCAATTTCAAAACATAAGGTTTTTTGGGGCCTCAACCATTTTCTTTTGAGCATATCTGCTGTGGAACTCTAAAATGATTCTTTGTAAAAAAGAAAAAGAAAAAGAAAAAGAAAGAACATTTTGAATCCAATAACTGGTACTCACAGTTTTTTCTTTCTAGATCGAAAGAGAAGTTAGTGAATAAGGCACCAAGTGGGTACTTATATCATCCTAATAATTTAGTCCAAGGTTCAAACTTCAATGTTACAACAAAGTCATGTCCATTTTACAGAAATTATAAATTGCAAGGTTACATACCTCAACATAACATGAAAGAGAAATTCTGCCAACTACTTCAGATGTTGATGGATCAAGAAGTTCGAAAACCTCAGAGTTAGAATCTGTATCCTACATGTAATCCATAAAATGATAAAAATGTAATTAGATAATAGAACTCTAGCATAAACATTTGCGTTTTAAAATTCGTTGGTCAACTATCTAAAGGTGTTTATTAGATTTGGAAGAAAAAAAGGAATAAAGAAAACAGCTGTCAATATTTATCGATGGTTTTGATAGATTTCATTCACGTAAATGGCAATGCCAGCACAAATCTTTGCTTCCCACATTTCTTGGCCATCTTTCTGATGTATGTCGTTAATTTCGTACAAGAGTTTGTTCTCTCAGAAAAGAAAAAAAATAAATAAAAGACGACAAAAAATCAGAAACAAGGCCAAAACTCCTACAATAAAAGGACATGAAAGAAGAGTAATTTTCTTGTTGGGGACACACACACACATATACCAGTGTAAGACCCACACAAGATGCAGTGAATATTGACAATGAAGGGCAAATAAAAAAATATCAAATACATGTTTTTATTTATAATGTAAGTGTATTGTGTTGTTAAATTTTAACACATCCCTTAACAAACAGAAATAAACGAAGAAAAAAATATAGTTCAATTAGGTTTCTATGAATATTATACTGATTTGTTTCTTTTCGGTTTTTCATTGATTCAGTCATTTCTAGAACAAACCAAATATAAAATATTCATCCAAATCTCTAACCTTAAACATTCCACCAAACAATATTAGCATAATTTTTCAGCAACTTCATAATATATCATGACATATGCCCCCAACATTGCAGGCAATTTCATCAGTTTCAGTAACAGATTTACAGATGCACTCATAGGAAGACAACATAGGAGGTGCAAAAGCACTAAATACCTCTTTTGCTAGCCTATTTTAATTTACATAAATTCATTCCACTAGCAAAGTAAAACTTTAACTTCTTTTACTTGGAAAGTTATTTTTACTATTACTGCTCTAGTCCTAATTTGATAAGGACCTTATCTTCAATTTTAGTTGGATTTTAGAAGAGTATAGATATGAGTTTTGTGATTAAAAAAGCATGCGGCCCACATCATAAGTTCCTCCACAGAAGGGAGCAACAATGACAAAATTAATGCTGCCTTATATCCTGACTTTTCCATTAATTTGCCATAACTAGATCTCATTTGCAAGCCACTGTTCACAAATACATCGATCAGTTAAACTGGGACGATACATATGTATTTAATTCATAGGAAATGGCCGCTAACCTGTGTCAGGAATTCAAGTAGATCAATTTCACAGTATCCAATAATATTGTTCTTCTTTAGTCTGTTTGTCTGCATCACCAGGAAACCTTGATGAGGTGAAGTATACAAACATGGAAATACCAGATTTCAAATGAAATATGATGACAGAAAGACTAGATCAAGATCTGTTGTATAGGGGTGCCACAGATTGTGAAATGAGCTTTCATAATTTGAAGTATATATAAGAACACACATAGAATTAGAATGCACAATAGAAAAATATATGAAGACAAGAAGAATAGATCAGGAGAAAAGCTTAGTTACTAAAAAAGGTTGTGACAAACAACTATTAAACAAAAGCCCCAGTATGCAAAAGAGAAAAAAGATACACAAAGTCAGAATAGAACGTGACAGTTGAGAAAGCAATTTGCTAGAATTGACATTCATTTGTTCTCTTCTATGCTCCCAGTGTACTGCAGTTGCAAAATCTTTCTAAACTTTCTTTTTTTAACTGAAGGAATAAGTAAACCACTACTCCAACTTAGGCTTGATTAAGAAATAAATTAAGTAGATATGTTATCTCCTAACGTCCAGATATAGTTACTACAATATGAAGCCTCAGCCAACAGACAAGCTCAATTATAAGTGAAGACAAGATTACAATACAAAGGACGCCACTAAATCCCCATCATGGAGACCAGTGACTAATGCAAGAAAGGTCTGTCAAATAAGGCCTCTTCATTCCTCACCTCAAAAACTGAAATTCTGGCAATATGAGGTCCATTTTTTTCCAAAATAAGTTTTTTCTCCTGTACAGATGACATTCACAAGCATGATCAAAATTCAGCAAAATTCAGATGATACAATAAGTAAAGTGACTGGACATAAGCTTTTCTGTTATTTAGAGTCCAAACATAATTACAAAACAAGAGATAAAAATACAAAGAAATGCTATGAAAGAATAGATATGAGAACAAAACCATATGTAATTTGATTCTGTCAGTCATCAAGCATTATAAAAGAAATTGCATGGGGTTCTCAATCCGACAACATTGCCTCAAGGCAAATCATGAGTTACTGTAGCACAGATAAATCTATTCAATATTATTAGCAGCAAACTACAAAAATCACATACATGCCTAAAAATGAATAGCATTTAGCATCTTATTTCCAACCATATTCAATCAAAGTAAATTATAGCAAACAATGATCTTTAGTGTCATGATCAAGTATAACAAATAACAGCCACTGCAAGTTTGAAAATACCACAGCATTATCATCTACCAGAATTCCCCACAATGATTACATTTCCTAATACTAGAAAGCAACTTAAACATAATTTAATTCCTAGCTTGATGCTCTTGCAATCATAAGACACAGTAATTAGGTTAGTAAAGAGAATAAAGAAGCAAAATAGAAAAGATAGTCTAAAGGCTGAAACCCCTAAAAATTCAACAATCAAATGGTGAAATATTAATTTAAAAGCTACTACTGTAAACAATAATGTTGAATTAGAGAAACAAAAACAACCATGTCAGAGGATAGCTGCAGTTGGAAAATTCAAAGTAAAACACCTAAATGCAAAAAATCTTTCAGATCAAAAGTGAAGGTATTGATTAGAGTGCTCACCGAATTCCAAATAGGTTTCTCTGTGCTGAAAGGCAAAGTAAAAAAATAAATAAATAAATAATAAACTGTTGTACAACCTCAAAAAATGCAAAAAAAATAAAAATAAAAATTAAAGTAACATTATACAAGTAAATTGCAAAAGAAAAAAAAAGAATTGATGTACTCAATGGAAATGTTTCTCTGATTTATGTGGGCTCTGTGTCCTGATATTTTAAATAATGAACATTGTATGACATGTATTTCTAGTGCCATTACTTTACAACTTTCGTTACAAAAGTGGAAGAGAAATCTATACATAACAGTTGCTATGGCCATAATGTCCACAACGGCAAGCAAACATCCAACATAAGATGTGATTTACTTCGTCCATACCACTATACTAACAAAAAAGTATTCTTTTAACTTATTACACCTTAAGAAAATCGCAAAACTGGAACCCAATAACTAGAACACTAGTGAGTGCATATGCATGAATGTGTGTGCTTGCCTATGAGCACACTTGCACATTCGTGCATGTATTGTGTTCGGCTAAGAGAAAAAAAAAGAGTTTCTTTTAGTGAATAACTCTACTATCTCAATCTAATGTTCCTAACAACAAGATTGGACATGCCTGCATTCAAGTAAAAGCTTAAGAAATAGACAAAGTGATCTGGCTTCCTTAGTCTCAATTGCAAGTCTAATGTCTTAAAATTCGCTATTCTTTGAACTAATTGCATCAATCACAATATTATCACTTGAACCAAATAAAAATCCTGAAGTATAGCTAACTTTAGCTTGCTCATTTAAGCAAGTTGTTACATTGCAACAATTATAAATGTTTCACTGTATTTGACACAAAGAAAGCATGAATTTAAGCCAAATTACCAAACAGAGCAACTATGAATCTTGATCTTTCTAAAAAAGAATCCATGAAGAATAATATGGTCTTTCTATCATTTTTTTTTTCTATTAATACATCTGAAAATTAGGGGCTCTAATATCTATCTGTGATGAATGAAATATTCCACAAAAGATATCCAACACTAAGCTTTGATTTTGTTTAGTAGAAAAATAGAAAACTCCACATTTGGCACTTTATGCCTTTAAATGTTTAATTTTGACTTCCAAAACGCCATGGACTAATCAGTAACAAAGCTGTAAAAGAGAGAAAGAAGAACAAAGTAATGGCAATTCTTAACTGGTCAGAAATATCCGTCCGGAAAGTCTGCTCTCCAAGAGAGACACAAGCCAACCACTTGTCTTTGAACTTCATTTCCGCCTACCATGACAAACAAAGCAGCTTATATAACAGCAATGACCAAAAAAAAAAGAAACATAACAAAAATGAAGCATTAACGAAATTGAGAAGCATACATACACCAACAAGAGTAAGGAGAGCAATTCCAGCAAAATCATCAGCAGAGACGAGCTTGAGATGAGAACCGCCACTACCGGACTTCGATCCGTTACAGTGAGAACGATGGAAAACACGACGAAAACGACCGGACTCATGGTGGTGGTGGGTGTGAAGCCTCTGAGTGAGCCGCGAGAGACGAGAGGAAGAGCCTTCATCAGCGGCTTCGGGAGAAGAATCTCTGGAACTTGCATGACCCATTTCGTGACGGTCACTGAAGAATATGGTTTGACTGATTCTGAGTATATGCGTCGCTGGTGTTAGTGGAGCAGGCACGGAGGAGGATATTTCTGCGTTTGGATTTTTTAGCAGAGGAAGCAACAAGTGGATTAATCCAAGCGTTTTGTAGTGGAGCAGGTAAAAGTCAAGGACGATGACATGGATACTCTCTTTTGGGTCTTCTATGGCAATTGATGCGGTGGCCCCACCATTGTGGCTGCCCCTGGACGTTGATGGATTCTTTGCCTTTCCATTGATTAGTTCTGGCTTAATTTCATTCACAAACACCCTGAATTTATGTTTGTTGTTATATGGTTATTAAACTCATTTTTATTTTAGAAAAATCTTCGATCATTGATTTTCATTCTTAAACAGTCACTATATCCAGATTTTATAAATCGCTGGCCCGTAATAATGACTAATCATTCCACATCACTTAAAAATGCCACGTAAATGCTGACGTAGAAACCTAACGAGCAACTAAACCAAAAATTGACCAAAAAAAGGGCCAGATAACCGACCCAAACCCGACCTGAAAAATAATAAAAAAACCCCTTCGTTTCTATCGTCTCTGGCTCTCTGCGTCGTCTCTCTCTCTCTAATTTTTGCAAACCCTAACAATCCCATTAACAACATTCTCTCATCCCCTTACTCATCTCCTCCTCCACCACCACTAACAACAAATGATTCTCTCTCTCTCTCTCTCTCTCGTTCTCCCTCTTCAACTCCTTCTTTCTCACATCTGCTCTCTCTCGTCAAAAACTCGAAAACAATGCTCGTCGGTGTAAAATTTTGAGAGAGAAAAATTTGTGGGTTTGTGGGTTTTGATATGTGGCTATGGATGGGAGGAGATTGAGGATTTGAGCAGCATTGATGAGAAGAAACATAAGAAGAAAGCTAGGAGGAAACTGAAAATTGAAGAACCGATTAATTTCAGGTTTGAGTTTGGTCTGTCAAATGGTGGAAAATCGATTAATTTGATTGATTTTAGATCTAGGTTTGGTCTGTCAACCAACTTATTTCAGTGCTATCAAATTGTTGCTTAAAAATGTTGCTTAAATTTGAAAAATGGTGGTGGCTATCAAACGGTGGGTTTGTTGTTGGTTTTAAAGAACTGATTTTGAGTTTTGTGATTCTTATCATATGTCCACATTACTTTTAGTTTCCTGTTGCTATTGTTGCTCTTGATGTTTCAAAATTTTTTTTTCCTTTATTGATTTTTGTTGTTCATTTTGTTGCCATTTCATTAATGGTGGTGACAAGTTTTTATTTTAGTGATGGGAAGAGAGATTGTTTTCGATGAAGCTTTGGTTTTCTAGATTTGCAGCTCTAGGGTTTTAAGAGTTTGTTACTTTGAATTTTGGGTCTTGCTTTCTAGATTTCAAGTTTGATGTTTGTGTTCTGTTTTAATAGAGATTCTGGAAATAGTTTGTAAGGCAAATGGAGAAATATGCAGAGAGAGATATCGAAAGAGAGAGTGAGGGATTCTTTTTTGGGTTTTGGATTTTTGTTGTTGGTGTTGATTAATTTGTTGCTAGTGTTTTGACTTCGAGAGAGATTGAGAGAGAGAGACCGAGAGAGAGGAGGGAGTAGACTAAGAGATTGATTTTCGGGTCAGGTTGATTTTTGGTTGGGTTTCCACGTCAGCATCCACGTGGCATTTTTAAGTGACGTGGCATGCCTAGTTATCATGTCGGGCCAACAATTTGTAAACTCGGCTATAGTGACCGTCTGGGAACGAAAATCAATGTTTGATGACCTTTCTGAAACAAAAGTGAGTTTAGTAACTATGCTGCAACAAATATAAATTTAGAGTGACCGTAAATAAAATTAACCCATTAGTTATTGAATATGCAAAAATGTTATTTTTCTTCATGAAACACCGAGTTTGAGTCTTCTTTTACCTGTCAGAGATAGCCTAGCGGACTGAGAACGATCTCATATTCACTTGGTCCCAGATTCAAGTTTTAGAGGAGAGTGGCTTGTTGTCTTTAAGATAACTGGGTTTGGGCCAAGTATTAGAGCATAGTGAATAGTCTTGCAAGTCCATGTTGAGTTTGGTTTTGATGATGATGAATGTTAAATATCCATGAAAGAGGTGCAAAGTTACAGACTGGCTGATATAAGGCCACAAAGCACTTTAAGAGTCATCAAATCACGTAAAAGAGCTTCAGACTGGAAACTACATCCGATTAAACATGCTCAATGCACGTTGAAGTATGCAAATCTATCTCCTACGCACGTAGACACTAAGCTAGGCACATTGAGCAGAGCAATGAAAATAGTGAGCATCAGACATTGTGCTAAGTGCATAGAAGAGGTTACAAGGCACGTAGTTGTGATACAAACACTTTCTAGAAATGACTTTGATGATCTACACACGCAAAAAATGTTACTACAGACGTTGACGTGAGTTCAGCCTGATGAAGAAAAATTATGCAAAGGCAGAGGCATGTTGAGCATATTAAAGCACGCAGAGTGTCAAATGAGAAATCTTTGAAGAACAAGGTCCTACGCAAGTAGTAAAGGCACCATGCACGCAGACAAACTGCAGAAGTGAACAAAGCCAAGACGTTCCTCAAGATTTGAATTTCAAATATTCTTTGACACAAGTCACATGAAGAATCAACGGCTCAATCTTGAATATTTGACAACGCATGTAGAAGGAGAATCTATGCACATAGAAAGCCACTGGATGAAAATTGCATATTCTAGAATTCCGATCAATGCACGCAGAACACGATACAAGGCACATAGATGCTGAACCACACAAAGGCGAGACCACTAGAGTTCTAGCAACACACATAGAATTGTTATCAACGTACGCAAAACCTAGTTAGATTGAAGAACTATGCACGTAGATGGCGACTACGCATGTAGAAGACTGTGATGTCATTTAAATCAGAATTTTTTACTCTTTCACAACGACTACTTTGAAGCTCCAACAGCTATATTCTTTCAAGTGACTATAAATAGATGTCCTAGATAAAAAGAGAAAAAAGAGATACCTTTGCCAAGACTTGCTATTCATTTTATCTCTCACTTCTACCTTTCTAACCCAATTGAGCTATTTTCTTGCTATCACATTTCTGGGTTAGTGTGAGCTTTAATATGATATATTTTTTGGTTGAATCTTGTAACAAACAATGTTATTTTCTTAGGGTAGATATGTTTCCTTATTAAGTCTGGGAAAAACAAGAGTGGTTGCTAGTAAGCCTTAGAAAACTAGAGGTGAACAATTTTCTAGTTAATCCTGCAAAAACTAGGGATTTGATTTGCTTGTTTTTTCCTAAAAATAAGTAGTAACAGTTTTCTAGTTGAGCCCGCAAAAACTAGTAGTTTGGTTTGCTAGTTTTGTCCTTAAAACAATGTGTAACAGTTTTCTTGTTGAGCCCGCAAAAATAAGTGTTGTAAACAGTTTCCTTCCACCCGTAAAATAGGAGATAGTGGATTGAAATTCTTGAAAGGATTCTCAAGGAGTGGACGTAGGTCAAGAAGGATCGAACCACTATAAATCGGATATGTTCTCTCTTCCCTTACTCTCCTTACTTTATTTCATATTTTCTTTTATATATTTTGTTTGTGAATTGGTGATTTGTTTGCTTCCACATTTACATTTTGATTTTGGTTTGAAAAGAAATTTGTTATTTGATTTTAATTGCAAGATTTTTTGACAAAGTTTTTAAAAATCTTTAAAACTCCAATTCACCCCCCTCTTGGAGTGCCATCCATACATACTGGGTTTTTCTTATAGCTCGTTGGCTCCTGATGGTTGCTGCTGTGACGAGACTCGACCACCTTACCGAGTGCAGCTATGGCTCTTTGAACATTCCATAGTAGGAAGTAATGTCTATATGGTCACGCCCAACAGGAGTATGCTATTACTGGTTGCTCACAACTCCTTTTTATCCTGTAAAAAAAAGAAATGCTGGGTTCGAGTCAACTTTAGTCGATCTTTTACTATAATTGTTAAACTTCAATTTTTTAGTCATTGTCAGTCACTAACATTTTGTTGAATTCGTCAACTAATGTATTATATTATGATATCAACCAAGAAACGAAATTAATAGCCGTTGATGAGGATCTATATAGGACTATTAGCATCTTTGAACCTCGATTTGTTAATACAATTATACTATGTGATATTATTTTTCTAATTTAAATTCTGTTGGTATTTGCTATTGGACCCCATTAAATCTCTAATAAATCCTATTATTTTACTTAGCAAGAAAAATATTTAGTGTTTATTAACTTACACTTAGTTGTAAGTCTTATTTGAATTGATTGATTAGAAAAAAAAACCTTATTTGAATTCTAGGTAGCTACAAAAATCAACAAACTGAGAAAAAATGTAACACCTCACCTATTTCCGACTAAATCTCCTATAGCACTCCGTTTAATTTAGATTTGATCCTTGAGTATATGGTGGGTGATTTTATGATTGGAGATGTTTAATGATGATATTTTTGTTGGGTTTGGTGTTGTCAAGCCTCGAGAATGATCTGACACATTTGTGCAAGCAAAAAAGGTTAAGGAATGAAATCTGGCATTGTTTGATGTACGTTACAGTAAGGAAGAAGCATGTTATCTAGAAATCCTCAAGACATATGTTGATGTATGTAAGACGTACGTTAGGCTTACCAAGGCGTACATTGATCATGCGTTTTGCAGAACAGATACTACTAGATTAAATTTTGACTAAAATAATATACGCTAAGGCTCAGATGACGTAGATTATGACCCCAAGATATATGTTATGGGTAGAATAACATACGTTAGCCTTTGTAAATTAGTGAAACGGTGCATTTTGGGCAATGGGTCATTAAATACCCCTCACCCAGCCACACTTTGGCATTTGCTCACTCCCACCACTCAAATACACTCCAAATCCATCTCTCTTCATCTCTCATTGCCTCTCATCCATTCCTTTCCATTTCTTAAGGTAAGAACACTTCTCTAATCCATCTCTTTATTCATTTTCATACCGGAATCATGAATTGATGCTTAGAATGGGTTGGATAATGGCTTGGAAACAATTGGATAATTCTGATAAAATGTGAGTTAAAGATTGTTAAATTATGATAAATTAAGGTTAGAAATGTATAGATTGAGCTTGGGTTTTGGAGATTTAAGTTGTTCTTAATGTGGGTTAGGGCTTGTGTAGGAATAGTAAAATTTATGATTATGTGTTGGATTGATGAAATTAATTGTAGATTCATATATTCGAGCATATTTGGAAGTAATTTAGATTATTTGGAACGTTGGCATTGGTTTGAACAAATTTGGGGTATTTTTGTAAAGATTACAGTTGCAAGGACTAAATTGGAATATTTCAGTTGTTTAAGGTCTGAAATAAGATTATAGGATATTTGGAGTACTGATTTGTAAATTTTCAAAAGTTTAGAGACTGATTTGTAATTTTTTGAGGTCTTAGGGACTAAGTTGTAATTTGGTAAAAGTTGAGGGACTATATCATAATTTTATTGAGGGTTAGGTTTTCGACCAGAGTGTTAGGTATTTGATCGTGAAAGAGCAATAATCACATTTGAAGGAGGGTTGACTAGTGTGGGGTTCGAGGCTTTGAATTCTTTTCGATTAAACACATAATAAACAAACCAAAACAGTAAAGGACACAAGAAATTTAGAGTGGTTCGGCCTAATTCTTGCCTACGTCCACTACCTAAATATCTTCACTTAGGATTTCCACTAACTTCAATCACTTGTCACAACTTTCACTTTCAAGCTAAGTGAGAACTCTTATAATTCTTGATTCCGGTTCAAGAATAAACCAACCTAGAATCTACCATTGATCACAACCTCAGAATCTCTCTATTTGAAACAATGAATCGCTCACCAAATAGATTCAGATCAAAGATACAAGTAGTGAAAAATATGAAATGAGAGCAATTACACTTGTATTTCTAAGAACAATGAACAAGGCTAGAATATATATTGAAAGGAGCTCTAGATGCATTGTTGTTCTGCATTCTTCTGTTCTGGAAGTGTATTTATACTCTCTAGAATTTCTCTAGCAGTTATGAATCAGAATATTTCCGTTGGAGTGTGAAATCATTATGATTTTATTTCCTTTCCAATGCTTACTCGAGTGATAATAAGGTCCACTCGAGTAGCTCTAATGATGTCTATCAATGTTGCACTTCTGCCTTGACCTACTCGAGTGAGATGTTATCCATTCGAGTAATTGAATCTGATCGTTGTGCATTGATTTCTTTCCATATCAGACTTGATTGACTTAAATCTATAAGATCAAAAAGCATGTTCACTCGAGTAAGAAAAACTCCAGTCGAGTAACTTCGACTTTGGCACACTTATGGATTTTCTAAAAGGCTCGCTCATTCGAGTGACAAAGAACTCTACTCGAGTAACTTTCTCCTCTGGGTACTTTATTGATTTTTTGAATCATGTTCACTCGAGTAACTTCCCTCTTTACTCGAGTAACTTTATCAACTAGTGGCTCTCTGGACGTTGGTCTTGCTCGAGTGATTATCTCTTCTACTCGAGTAACTTCAAACTCCATGCATTTTAGACACTTTATTTGGTTGAGTAACTTTATTTCTTGATCGAGCAAATTTATTTCTTGATCGAGCAAATTTATTTCTTGGTCGAGTAACTTTGTACTTACTCGAGTGAGATGTGACACATGGAAACTATTTCTTCTGGAACCTGTACTTACACGAGTAACTATCAGGGTTACTCGAGTGACTCTTCTTTGGTTCAAATAATTCTATCTTTTGGCAGCCTTGTTTAGTATGCACTTGATCAATGTTTTTACCAACTCTTGTTCATCATCAAAACATAGGTGGATTTCAATGTGATTCACCATTTGTTCAACAATCTCCCCTTTTTTAATGATGACAAAATATTGGGAACATTCTTAAGTCCTCCTCTTAAGTTTATGCACATCTTAAAAAAACACACTAGAGATTGATCAAGGCATAAAACCTTGTCATACAGTTGAACCAAGGGTGGTTCATATTTAGATCCTCTTACGTTTTGATGATGAACAAAAGTTAGGAATTCAACTAGCAAAGTACAATGTTCAATGAGATGGCCAAATGATGCAATTATTGGAGTAAAGCAGGTATTACTCAAGTAAGATTCATACTCACTTGAGTAAAAAAAGTTTCAGAGGCATAATGTAATGAAGTTTTCACTCTAGCAAGTCGGAGTTCACTCGAGCATGCAAAAGACCAAGAAGAATCAGTGGATACAGAGTTGCTCGAGTAAAAAATGAACTTACTTGAGTAATTGAAGGTTCGAGAATAAATGAGAGTGCTTAAATCATGAGATTTGATTACAATGGTCAAAATTCAGCGTTCACTCGAGTAGAAAAGAAAGTTACTTAAGTAGAGTTGTTTGTCACTCAAGTGAGCATGCCTTTCAAAAAGTCTAGAAGTGCACCTAAAGGTGTTGCCAGTTCGCGAACCGCCGGTTTTAGTTTCTGGAAAGTTTCTGGAACGAAGGAACTGAAACCAAATCGTGGTTTCCAGGATTTGATCTTGTTTTGGTTTGGTTCCGGTTCTGGTTTTGACCGATTCAATCGCCGATTCAGTTCTGGTTCGGTTCTCTCTTTTTTTCAAAAAATTTGTTTTTAATCCCCTATTTTATCCCGTCAATTTGTTGAGAAATATAAAAAATGTAATTACAATAATAAAATATATAAATAATTAATAAGAGTAATTTAGAGCAAAATGAATTTTTGAGAGAGAGAATGCAAAAGAGATTGAGAGAGAAGAAATGGTGTAAAATTAATAAGAATGGGGTGGTGGTATTTATAGAGTTGAAAAACAAAAAAAAAAGAAAATGACTGTTGGAACCGGCGATTTTAACGGTCCAATGGAGGTTTGAACCGGCAGTTCGACGGTTTTTAGAGGGGTGGAACTGGAATCTAAACTGCACCCCCTGGCTTTGGTCAGCTGGTTCCAGTTTCGGTTGGATTCCGGTTTTGAATGGTGCGGTTCCTGTTCTTTTTTTTTTTTATTTCGGTTCAAATTTTACATGTCTGAGTGCGCCAAAACCGAATTTATTCGAGTGGAGTTTTTCTTACTTGAGTGAACGTGCTTTGTGATCTGATAGATTCAAGTCAATCAAGTCTGATATGGAAAGAAATCAATGCACAACGGTAAAAAATATTCAATTACTCGAGTGGATATCATTCTCACTCGAGTAAGTCAAGGCAAAAGTGCAACATTGATAGACATCATTGGAGTTACTCGAGTAGACATTATTATCACTTGAGTAAGCACTAGAAAGGAAATAAAATCACATTGATTTCACACTTCAACGGGCATATTTTGAGTCACAATGGCTAGAGAAATTGCAGGGAGTATAAATACACTTCCAGAATAGAAGAATGCAGAACAACAACACATCTATAGCTCCTTTCAATAGATATTCTAGCCTTGTTCATTATTCTTAGAGATACAAATGTAATTGCTATCATTTCATATTTTTCACTACTTGTATATTTGATCTAAATCTGTTTGGTGAGTGATTCATTGTTTCAAACAGAGAGTTTGTGAGGTTAGGATTAAGGGTAGATCCTAGGTTGGTTTATTCTTAAACTTGAATTAAAAATTGTAAGAGTTCTCACTTAACTTGAAAGTGAAAGTTGTAACAAGTGATTGAAGTTAATGAAAATCCTAAGTGGAGATACTTAGGTAGTGGATGTAGGCAAGAGTTAAGGCAAAGCAATCTAAATTTCTTGTGTCCTTTACTGTTTTAGTTTGTTCATTGTGTGTTTAATCGAAAAGAATTCAAAGCGTCGAACCCCACACTATTCAACCCCTCATTATTGTGTGGTTATTGTTCTTTCAAGTGGTATCAGAGCAATCTCTATTCAAGAAGGCTTAATATCTTTGGAGTAAAGATCCTACATCATTGGAGATGAATTTCTTAAAGGTACTATCTTGCCAAATAATTTTCTTTTGTAACTTCAGTTTGTTGTTCATTTGATTTTTTTTTTGTAAATACCAAGGGGAAGAAATGATCTTCATAAATTGATGCTTAAATTGTTCTTGATAGTAGGAGTTAGAATGTGAACATATTTTAATAATGATAAATTAGTTTGTTGATAACAAAAAAGGGGAGAAAGTATATATTTTTAGTATTTGCTCAAATTGATTTTGAAAGGTGGAAGTGAGAACTTGTTAAAATCTTTTTGATGATTACAAAAAAAGGGGAGGGGAGTGTTGAATGAATACATGATCATTTACATTTTTTTGCATGATTCTAACCTCTTGACAAGGATAAAATCCTTGATCAAATTTGTTGTCAATGATGTAGCATTCAAATTCATAAAGGTTTTGTCATCATAAAAAAGGGGAGATTTTTTAGCCAATGGTGGTTCATATTTAGATCCTCTTACATTTTGATTATGAAGAAAAGTTGGAAATTAAGCTAGCAAAGTACAATGTTCAATGAGATGGCCAAATGATGCAATTATTGGAGTAAAACAAGTGTTACTCAAGTAAGATTCATATTGTACTACCCCTGTTGGTTCTAACCAGAATATGGTAGTATTCTGTCCAATCTTTGAGGTAAAATAAGGTTTCAAACCATTAATATTGAGTGAGGATGCTTTGGAGGCTGTGTTGTGCATACAAGGCACGCTGAAGGCCATCTACGTGCGTTGGAGGAGATTCTACGCACGTAGACGAGTGTTCGAGTTGGACCGTGAACGTGCCTTAGGGCGTCAGCGTGTGCGGGTGATGTTCAGCGTGCATTGAACATCGTTAAGACTTAGATCATGATCGAGAGTGATGATCTACGTGCATTGTTGGAATGGAACACATGTTGAAGATAAATCCGAGAAGGAGAGGTCACCATATTGACTATCTACGTGCATTGCATAGGGTTTGCATGGAGGAGAACACACATTGATTCTAGATCTAAGGGTAGGAAGTCACCAGATATGCCATCTACGTACGCAAAAGCCTTGTCTACACATACAGACCTTGTTCAGCGTGCGGAGAAGTGGGTCCAACTCACGTAGAAGTGCCACGTCAGAACCAATTTAAGTGGCACGCATCGTATCAGTTCTGTGGGTCTATTGATATACCCACCTACCTTCCCCCAGCCATAACTCATCTCAACTACTGCAATCACTCTCTCTCAACTGCTTTCCTTGCTCTCCACATCTTTTGAGTGCTTTCATTTCAATTCTAAAGGTAAGAATCACACATTTATCTTCTCTTCTCTTCATTCTTACTACAAATTGTTCATCTAGGATTTTGAACGAATTTTGAAGTTTGGTTCAAATCTTTTTCTTCTTATGTTGAAAGGGAAGTTAAACATAGTTGGATTATGGTTGTCTAAGGTTGGATATACGAGATTTTAGCTTTAGTTTTGGGAGATTTCGTGTTTGAGCAAAATGGGTTTATTCCGAGCTATGGATTCAGATTTTTGTGAATTTCTTGTTGAATCTGAAGTTGTTTATGTTGTATTAAGTCAGATTTGAGTTAAGGATGCTTTGTTTTGAGTTGGGCTTGGTGTTTGGGCGAATCATTCTTCATAGGTCCAAGAATCTGAATTTGAGGGTGAAAGATCTTGATGATTCTGAACTTATTTGTTGATATAGAGGTTAGATCCATAATTAGGAGATCATTTATAGTCAGTGTGGGTGATCGGTCAGTCGGGTCTTGATAGGATTGAGAGTGGTGCATTTCTAGTTTTCAGCACCATCGAGGCTCTAATGGCATTTGCATGCATACATTCGGTACCGCTACAGTTCCAGTACCCTATTTTGATCAGTTTGATGTGATTTATTTGTTTCAACTTCTTGTGTTTGTCAGCAAGATCAACCAGGTACCAGTAGTGCTTGATTGGAGTTCATCTTGACTACTATGTGAGTATGGTAACAACTTCAAACACATAGGCTGTATGTTTCAAAACTTATAGGTTATGATGTATTCAGACCATATCTATAAACCGAACTAATTAATAATTAGAAATTATAAAAAATATGATTATGTGTAATAAGGAATTCAATTATCAATATGAGACGTCAGTATTAGTCCCTTATTAGTATACATATTAGTTCTCTGTTGCATGTGCTTACTATAAGTATATATATATATAATATGTTGATTTGGGAGACTTTAGCTACGGGAGTTATGCGTAGCCTATGGTATACCACTGGTCAGTTAAGGCCCAATTACCAGGGTAGTTGGTAACCCGTGTGTGTAGCACAAGCACACGAGATCAGCATCAGGTGGCATTGCCACATCAGTTTTATATCAGGTGACTTAGTCCACATCTGTTCAGTTTAGCTCCATCCCTATAAGATATTCAGTATTTAAATATATGTATATATATATATAAGTTTGAATCTTACGCTTATTGTATGTTGTATGATGTTTGCTGAGGGTGCGAACTTTTTCAGAAACGAGTTTTCCAAGCTATGATATACTTAGAGTGTATATATATGCATTCAGTATATCGCGTGTGGTATTTGAGAAATGTTTTTAAACCAGTTTGTGTGATGCACGCATGAGGCGATTTAGAGTGTTGCCCCTCAATGAGATTTTTCACCCCCCCTCCCTTAATATTTTTCAGGTGCTATTTGACTCAGCAACCATCCGGTATTCAGATACTCAATGAGGCATCATTGTTTTGGTTAGTTGATGCCCTTTTGCTCGGGCTCCCTTATTTTGATAGAGCTCCGTACCGAATGCGAGTGAGTTACTGGGTTGTATTTTAATTTTTGGGCATTGATTTTACTCATATACGAGTTGTATATGTATATATTTATGATTATACAGTTTTTCAGTCATTTATATATATACCTCTATTTTCATATTATACTCGCGTGTATTATAAATGATTTTCAGGGTAGCACATCTGGTTATCCGAGGCTTGTGCAAGATGGGTCGGGCCTCAGGTTTAAGTCATCTTGTACGCTGGTCATGGTCCGAAAACGGGTCGCGACACATACTCACTTGAGTAAAACAAGTTCTAGAGGTATAATGTAATCAAGTTTTCACTCGAGCAAGTTAGAGTTCACTCGAGCAAGCAAAATACCAAGAAGAATCAGTAGACATAGAGTTACTCAAGTAGAAAATAAGCTTACTCGAGTAATCAAAGGTTTAAGAATAAATGAGAATGCTAAAATCATGGAATTTGATTACAACGGTCAAAATTCAGCGTTCACTTGAGTAGAAAATAAAGTTACTCGAGTAAGTCATAAATGGCACGAAATCAAGCAAATCAAGTATCAAATGCACTCCAATGGCTAGATTAGTAACCCCAAAAGTCATATGCACAAAAAAGGCTATAAATACATGAAGAAAAGGCAGAGAATGCATGGATAATCATGTGCTTTCAAGTCTTAAATATTTAGATCAATCTAACAACCCCAAAATACCAAAACCAAGCTAGAGAGAAGATCATGAGTATTAAGCAAACACATGTACTTCTATTATAGAGCTTTCACTTGTATCTTTTTGTATACACCTTGAGTGTGAAAAAAATTTGTTGTGAGCCTTAGAAAACAACATTGTAAGGGTTTTAAATATGTGATCCTAGAGAGAAATCAACCTTAGTGAGGCTTTTAAGGTGTGAGCCTAAGAGACAATCAACATTGAGTTGTCACTTAACTTGAAAGTGAAAGTGGCCTTGGAAGTGTTAAGCCAGAATCAGCCTCTTTGTAAGGCATTGTTGGATTGAACCATAATCAATCAACGTTATAGTGAATTTGGAAAAATCCTAAGTGAGAAACTTCGGTAATTGACGTAGGCAAGGTTAGCCGAACCACTCTAAATCATTGTGTTCATTTTCTCTCTTCCTTACTCTCACAATTCAACCATAACTAGACTGAAAATCCACTACCAAAATCGTAATAGGTTTTTCAATGGCATATTGGGTTTGGGATTGCATATGTATCTCATGCATTTCTATGTTGCTACAGTACCATATTTGATCCACTTTGATACGCATGTTTTTCAACTTTGTGTTCTTGCCGTGGTGACTAGCTAGCCACCAATAGTACTTGACTGGACTTTCTGACTAGGGCATCTAGGTGAGTTGGATACCATTCTAGACATATAGGCTGTATTTTAGAATTATTCTATTTTTTATGTATCTGACCTTTGCATATAATACAAATTAATTAAAGGATTCGGTAAACCTAAAATCTGATTTGTTTGAGATTTCTGAAATAAGAAATTCCATTTTGAAAATTATTATATATTTTTGATATTTGACCGTTTGCTTCACATGTCATCTAATATTTATATAGTTATGTATTATTTTGATATGTCACACCTAACTACGAGGTAGTGTAGTCTTTAGTATACCACTGCTCTGTTAATACCCTAGTTACTAGGATAAAATGGTGACCATGTGTCCAGCCATACACATGTGATTTACTATCTGGTGGCATCAGTCCACATTTTTGATTTTGTTTGTTTTTGTCTGCCTCTGGTCCCTATCTAATTCTCTATTATATATATCTCTGATATTAATTATTATATTTGATTGTATGTTGTTTGCTTTGTATGCGAACGATTTTTGAAAATGGTTTTCAAGCAATACTAAAAATATAGCGTGTATATTTATGTTATATAAGTATATACGTGTCTACAGTGTTTTCAAACTAGTTTTGAAACAGTTTATGTGATGTCCTAAAGGCGTCGTAGAGTGCTATCTCTTACTGAGTATACTCACTCTTTTTTGTTGCTTAACATTTCAAGATATTTTTGACAGCCACCAATTGTCCGACATTTTGATCTTAGTGAGACATTCCATTATGCTAGTGAGTGTCATTTTGGTCGGGTTCTTATGTTTTTGTATTAGAGCTCCACACCGAGATGCTAGTGGGTTATTGGGTATATTTTATATTTTAACACCTAGATTTACTTACAAATATTTGTACAATTATTTTGATATAGTGATATTATTTTGTTATATAGAATTATATTTTGTTTATCATATGTTTACTACACTGTTTAATAAATGTTTTTACTAAATAAATGAGTAGATGTTTTGTTTTTCTGAGGCTTGTGCGAGATGGGTTGAAATTATGATTTGATTCATCTCATATGCCGATCATAGTCTGGGTCGTGACAAAAAATTAGTAGCGTAAATATTCTGAATATTTTTTTAGACGAAGTATCTATAGATTGAATGAATTTGAAGAAAGTGGTGCAAATTAAAAAAATATTAATTTACTTATTAGTATACTGAAATTATATATTTATTACTTTTAAGACATTAAAACTCGTCAAGGACAATCGTAACATTTATGTCATATAAAAATATATATTAATTTTAAATATTTTTTTTTACTTTTTATATTTTTTATATGTACATAACTTTGAATTTTTTTTAGATTTATCGTTACTTGTCCTTCAACTTCATGACAGTTTTTTCAAGAACAAAATAATGAGGAGTAATAGTCAGTTTGGAGTGGATCCTATCTCGGTAAGAGACATGGTCCAAATTATTTTTGTAAGAGTAAAACTGTAAGATTTGTTTTTACCAACAAACTGTAAGAGTTAACTTTGAGCAAAGCTTGCAATTACCTTAGACAATTGTAGTTGGAGCTAAACAAATAGTTTTATGAAACGTTGATGTAAATGGTGCAACTCACAGTTTCATTAATAACCTTAACAAAACGCTAAATGACCAAATTATACACAAAACTAAAATTTAGTTACTACATTGAAAAACTAGTTAAACATTGAGTAACAACTTATATTTTTCAGTTTACAACCTTTGGAAATATAAAAACGTGCTATTAATTAGGATAATTGCGCACTCCTAAATTATAATACAATATTTCTTTGATCCTTTATTTTTACAGTTGACATCATTTAATCCTTATTTTTTGTCAATCAAATATAAGGGATTTTGTTATAGGGAAATTAATATTAAACTCCCTTAGATTTGTGTTAACCTAAAAACATACTTCTTATTTAGAAATCTCAATAATTAATGCCTTGAATATTGTTCCATGAAGTGATTTGGTTCTTTCTTCTTCTTCTTTTTTTATCAGTAATGGATGGAATTATATTAAAATTAAGGTCAGCAAATCGGTCACCAGATAAAATTTTCTACAGAACAGTCTTCATACGATGGGTGGCCTGTCTTTTAGACTACCACCATAGGCATAAACACTATCCTGTAAGAAGTTTACAAGTGATCAAAAATAGAATCTACTATTAGACCAAAGAATGATTGAATCCAGGCACCTAAACAAATCCATCCTAGAATGAGCGAAATTCCTATCCTTACATTTCATAAAAAAAGCCACAATAAATGAAGCATTTGATAATCAAGTCATCAATAGTAATAGGTGTTTATTGATTAAAAAGAAACCAATTCTGTTATTTCCATAATTCCGATGCAAGTTGCTGCCAAAGTATGATGAAGAACTTCTTCTGTGATGAATCTGAAATCAAATGAACCCACAGTTGAAAAAATAAGACAGCCGAGCATGGTATTGCAATGAAAATACCAAACAAACATGAGACCTTCTTCCACACATAATAATAATGATAACAAAATATTAGCAAAAGATCTTGTTTTTCCGAGTTGGAGCAAAATCCACAGTTAACCTGATCAATAGGCAACAAACTTCTATTAAGTAAAAATTCTTTTGTTCGCAACCGACATCTCAGCAGTAGCCACACGAACAATTTTACCTAAGGTACAACAAAAGAGCTCCAGTTGAGACGAAATAAGTACTGCACGTGGGGAGCAACATCTTTTAGGCCAAAAGTTTTAGAAAAGGAGTTGACAGTATACTCTTTGTTTGTTAATGACCAATAAAATTGATCAGTAGCATCTGGATGCAAAGTGAGGGGAAGAACTAACCCAAGGAGCCGTTGGAATTCACCTTATTCATTAAGACAAAGACGTCTTCTCCACACAAAAACATCACGTTGCAAGTTCTGTAAGCAATGGGACTGGAAGTAAGTTTCTTTAACAGTTGCACATTTATTTTGCACCGGGCGAAAGAAAGAGGGAAGTTCTGAAGCAAAGTTCATATCTCCACACTAAATGCCATGCCAAAGCAAAGTATTATCACCGCAACGAATACATGATTTGAAATGATTGGTGAAGAAGTTCTAGAACATTTCATCAACCATGCACATATTTTTAATTTCATGCCAATAGGTGAAATCTTTTGAGTCATTTAGCTGTAACAAATTTGACCAGTTTTGAATTGAAGACCAGCCAAGCTTAGACCATAATGTACTTTGATCAACAACTAAAAGTTTGCATATCCATTTTAAGAGTAAGGCTTGGTTTTGTGTTTTAAGGCAATACAACCCAAGACCACCATTTTCTGAAGCAGATTACCTGTTTGAAATCGCCATGGAAACCCAACCTGAACCTTCAATCTCAAACAACTCAAATCCTATCTCCGATACAATACAGTTATCTAGAGCTCTTTTTTTTTGCTACCCATGAAACCAATAAACTAGATAAACTTGTAGAGTATGCTTATATTCCTGAAGGAGCACAAGTTGCTACTTCATCTCAACCTCTTCTCAGTCCATATAATGTATATCAAAAACCAAAAGGCATTGTTTCTATACGGCACTTGTTACAATGGAGTAGACGTGTTCCAAAGGAGTACGTCCAGGCATCCGGTTTGGATCAAAGCTTGTTGCAGTCTATAGAATCAGAGCAGTATGTCATTATTGAGCTTCCACAAAGCTTGATAGATCAGTCTCTCAAAGAAGGATACACCCATTTCCACTGGGGTGCTATAAGACTGATGCTCACATACAACGGGAGGAAAGGATGTCCCGTCATCGCCAGACTTACTTTGCTTAATACTAGGGTCTTAGATTATCAACATGTTGTCATCAGATTAGTGATGACAACTCTAAATGCTGGGAGCGTTATGCTAACGTTCTACCCTAACTTCATCATGTCTTTAAGAGATCCTAATCTCTCTACATGTATGAAGGCACAGATCCAGATTACAGGGGTAAAGCACGCATCTTCTTCTTTCATTGCTACGTTGCACTAGCAAGTGTGCCTTAGAGTTCAAGATCATGCGGTGGATCTTGGAGGCTATGGTTAGCCAGACGCCTTGTACGTGTTCTCAGAAACAGCAGATCGGGTTTCCATAACTGTCCAAGCTCCAAAGCAGTTGGACACTGAGACATTGAAAAAATTGGTTCCAACCACTTAGTTAACCAATTATGAAAAAATCAGAGCAGTTGACAAACTTGTTCAGTCTTAAGAATGTACGTTCCAAAGAAAGGCTGATGGAACGGTTCAGACCACTTTCCAGATTTCGGGAGAGGCAGAAAATGCTCAGCCTGGTCCACTGTTCAGGACCATTGCTATGGTACATCCTGTACCAATAGACAATAAGATTCCTATTGTCTAGTTTATGGAAGATGGTCATCCAGTCTACACTGATAGGATAAATGGACATTTTATTTGGGATGTTGATCCCAATCAATGTGAAGAAGGTTATGGATGTGATGATTTTCCTGGTGATAAGAAAAAGCAGAGAAGGAAATCTTGCAGACCTTTTCCAAAACCTTTTGGGAAAGATGGTGGTTCTTCACCATGGGTAGGTATTTTAGAAGAAGTAAGGGAGAAAAGGAGATGAAAAGCTTGCAAAAGAATGGAAGTCCCACCTTCCATTATCTGCTTACCATGAAGCTCTCAAGATCTTAAGGCAAGAAGGCATTTGCAAGACAGAATTCGTTACTTCTGTTTTTCCAGAATCCACTCTAGTTTCTACAGCAATTCCTTGCTGTATGGCATCATCTTCATCAAAGCCTACTAAACCAAATTTTGATGAAGAATATCCCCCCGTTAACTCCATATACTTCCATTTATGGAGTTTTCTTTCAACCATTTATCAAGCCTAATACAGTTCGGTCTGATGGATCGTTAGAACCATTAATAGCGGCGAAAGAGGTTCTCAATTGATAGAGTAAGAGTTATATTGCTCAACGCCATCAAATAGGGAAACAAGACCAAAAGATGGATAAGATTCTTAAAGTTGTAGAGAAAAACAAAGAAGAAACGAAAACAGTTGCTTCTCAACTGCAAGCATACCAAGAAGATCTTAACAGAAGAATTGCTAAACTAAATACAACATTGGAATACAAGCTCTCAACAAAGAAATTTGATGATGAATTTGAGATGATTGATTATAAGTTGAGGAACTTGAAGAAACAACTTGGAGAGTACCAACAGCTCCAACATTATAAGAAGGAACAAGAACGAAAGTATGCAGAAGCTATAAGGAGACCATCGTATTCTTCAACTTCCTATATTAGGCGTGATTCACCTCCCATTGAGGGATTCATGGTTGCTGCAAAGAGAAATGCTTTGCCAATGATATCTGCTATTTTTTATGAACAGCGGAGCAAAAAGGAGTATAAGGAAGAAGAGAGCAAGAAGCGCAAGAAGAAGAAGGATAAGTTAACAGAAACTCTTCATGATAAAGAAGAAGAGAAGAAGCATTCAATGATGGCTTCATATTTCTGGGATTCCCAAGATCATTATGATTTTGACAACCCTAATCCTTTGGGCTATTTGTTGGAATAAGGAGAAAAGCATTCAACAGAGGAAAATTCCACAGAAGGAGAAACAACTACCATTTATGAAGATATGGTAATTATCATCTCTTCAAACGATGAGGCACAAGATGGAAGTACTGAAGAAATTTCGAGTGAAATCACTAAAGAGGAAACTATTCCTTCATCGTCTTCACCATCAGCACCTTCTGAATTATCCACTAATTTAGAGGCAAATTTTGCTGACATTTTTGGAATCCTCGTGTCTACTAGAGCAACCTCTGGTATTGGTGAAACATCAAGACCCTCGGCTTTTGCTGATAGCAGTGAATCAAAAGGAGATGTTCAACCCATGACTGTCTCAGGGCAAGGAAGTCTAAATATTCCTCCAGTCCTAAAGGGGGGATCGTAGTTTGCTTTTGACGACATACCATTATCACGGAGAAGGGAAATGATGAATGAAATCAACGCTTGGATTGATCTTCAACGAATCAAACCAAATCCGATCACTGAAGATATCTTAAAAGAGTTCGCTTCAAGATTTGTGGGCACTCTACGTGATTGGTTTACATCTATTGGAATAGAAAAACAATTCAAGTTCACAGGAATCTCCATTAAAGATGCTGTGGGATTAATTCATCAAGGATTCATAAGCAATGTAGGTTTGCACAGTAAGAAGCAAGAAACTGCTTTTAGCATAGGCATTTAAGGTCCCACATTTGGAGATTGGATTACTCCAATCCAAATATGATGTGCCACTCCAAGTCATTGGTTTTCTGGATTCAGGAGCTGCCAGAACCATGATTAATCCAAACGTCATGCCTGTAATATGGAAAGAGGAGACAAATCACTTTGCCGTTGCTAGTGGAAAACTATTCTCCACTGACTTTGTTACAAACTAGAAGATTGGGTTAAAGTTCTTTCTAGGTGTTGTTATTTGGACACATGCAGTAGGGACACTACTCATAGGAAAAGATGCACTAATTGGATTTGATGTGATCAGTAAATTAAAGAAATTGAAAATTGGTGCAGAAGGGAATTACTACAGAAGACATTTTAAACCGTATACTATGGTTCAATCATTGTTCATCACTACTCCACTGAAGATTGAAGAACATCCATTAATGGTGAAATATTCACATCTTTTTGCAGAGAGTCATTCCCAATTCTCACATTCCTAACCCTTGTGGAATAATCATGATTTCTACATCAGGCTGCCATTCAAGAAGAATGAAGATGTCAATCCTACCAAAG
>CAODLS010333291.1:0-16167 GCA_948243855.1 Flueggea neowawraea
TTAAGTTGAGTTTGTTCTTGGTTAGTTTATAGATTCGAAATCATTTATTTTGTTGGCTAGATAATAGAGGAAGAGTGAGTAACTAATAATCGTAGTCTATGTGGGATACGACACTCGGTACTCAAGGGTCCACTTGCTATAAGCGATAGGTACACTTGCTTTAGTCTTTAGGTGTAGGTCAACGAGCACACCAAGCCCCAACATTTTTAAAAAAATTACAAATAAGTCCTTAAAAATTAGCAAACAATTCCTAAATTCACTTCAAAAGTTCATTTGTCCATGAATTGTGCACCATTCGTGCATTAGTTTTGTATTGGTTTGTATGATTTGTGTGCCTATGAGCTAAATTAGTTTAAGTTAAATTTGTAAACTATTCATGCACCATTGTGGATGGTTTGTACACTAGTTTACACTTATTTTACTATAAATATAATTCTAAGTTAATTTGATTTAAAATAATATTAAATTTAAATCAAACGAATAGAAATAAACTAAACTAATTTAAAATGTGATTTGTAAACGATTCATCCACTATTTATGTATTGTTTTACACAATTTCTACCTCATTTGTGCACTTCCTATATACTACTTTAGATATAAGCTGCAAAAATATCTTTTCTCGCAATTTTTCTTTAATTTCTCATGCATGGACCATCAATTTGACCCTTATAAGTAGTTTTAGAAATATTTTAAGGCATTGTTATTATTAAAAATTGGCATTTTAAACTTGTATAAAAGTGAACATTTTCCATTTTTATAGAAACAACTAGACCTACTTGGACACCAACCTAACTAGGTCAACCTAGCACCCAAATGACATTTTATCCCTTAAATCAGCTATATTAACTCCAAGAATAATAAGAAAGATGATTATTGTTATTAATATTATTAAACATAGTAAAAATAGCTTTAGGGAAAGACCCTATAATCAAGTGAGAAGAAATTATGTTAGCAGAAAATACATAAGAGGCAAGAATGAGTCCTTTCATAGCGATTCAATGAGCTCCTTGATTGGCTTTATGATGAATATGGTTCCAGCAAAATCTCCTGGGTACTAGAGGCTCTAAATATCCCAAATGAGGACTTGTTAATTCTATGTCCAATAGGTTGGATTATGAGTGATGTTGATAAGGAGTTTCGAGTTTGACTCTATAATCACATGCTTGTACCCATTGTAGGGGGCCAAGAGAAAACTAAAATTGTTGCATGTGTGTTATGGTCTAGAGTGTTGCTAATTTGGAATGTTAGCGACGACTAGTTTTGGAATTGAATGAATCGCTATGCTAATGTTGAATGAAGTCACGGTTGCTAGGTTTCAAATAAAGAGAATCATTTTATGTAAGCCATATCCATCTCTCTAGTGCCGCGATGATTTGAAATAAAGAATGAAAGAAAGAGGGAGTAACAGCAGAGAAGGAAAGCTTGAATGGTGGCTACTAGGGTTTCGAATGAAACCACAAGAATTCTGTCGCAGATTTGGAATAGAATGAAAGAAAGAGAGAAACCGTGACAACTCTGGAATGGTTGTAGGTGTGTTATGGTCTATAATGTATCTATGTTGAGTTTAGTTTTTATAATGATGTATACAAAACATCCATGAAAGAGGTCCAAAGATATAGACCATGTGATTTGTGGCAACAATGCACGCTCCAGGCAAATTTACGCACATTGGCGTATGCAAGATTGGCACTTATGTGCGTAAATGTGGACACAATGCACGTATATGAGTAGCAAAGGCTCACTAAGCTATCATTTGAGAATTGCTATGCACGCAAAGGATATACAAAGCATGTAGACGGGTGATTACTAGAAGAAAAAAAGTGTCAGACATTGTTCTAAGTGCGCGAAGGAGATCTAAACACGTAGAGTGGAATGGGACCCATTTGAACAAGCCTAAACACATAGAAGGATGCATGTAGATGGATAAAGGTGCAAACTTTGAAGAAGTAAGCTCTACGCATGTAGGGATAGGCCAACACACGTAGACAAGTTACATATGCGAAAAAAGTTAAGACACTCCTCGAGATTTGAATTTGAATATTCTCTGATATGTGTGATGACGTGAAGAATCGAAGGTGAAATCTTGAAATTGTATCCATCAAAGTGCATAGAAGAAATGGCAATGAAAGTAGACGATGAAGCCTACACATTTACCAATTGTGAAAAGCACGTAGATGCTAATTCACACAATGCAGTGACCATTGAAGTTCATTCAAAGCATGTAGACCTACAAGCAATGCACGTAGAACTCAGTTGGATGAAAGAACTACGCACGTTGAAGCTTCCAACAACTATTTTCTACCAAGTGTCTATAAATAGATGTCCCAGATCGGAAAAGAAAAAGAGAGAGACCTTTACTAAGTTAGCTATTTACTTTCTCTCTCATCTCTACATTTCTAACTCATTTGAGTCATTTACTTGTTATCATATTTCTGGCTTGTGTGAGTTTGAATATGCTATACTTAGGTTGATTTTTGAACAAGCAAGGTTATTTGCTTGGGGTAGATAGGTTTTCTTGTTGTGCCTTAGAAAAACAAAAGTGGTTGCTAGTGAGCCTTAGAAAACTAGAGGTGAATGGTTTCCTAATAGAGCCCGAAAAAACTAAAGGTTTGGTTTGCTTGTTAGGTCCATAAAACAAGGTGTAACGATTTTTTTGTTAATTCCGCAAAAATAAGTGTTTGTAACGATTTCCTCCATCCACAAGTGAGGAGATAGTGGATTGAAATTCTTGAGTGGATCTCAAGGAGTGGATGTAGGTCTATGAAGACTGAACCACTATAAATTGGATTTGTTTTCTCTTCCCTACTCTTTGAACTTTACTTTAAATTTGCTATATATTGATTGTGGATTGGATTTTGTTTAGCTTCCGCATTTAACTTTTTTATTTGTTCATAGTTTGCAAAAAATTTTCAACAAAGTTTTTAAATCTTTAAAATTCCAATTCATCTGCCCTTCTTGGAGTGCCATTCTTATGACTAACAATCTAGAATGTTGGTGGCTAGGATTTTTGAAACTACCATTCAGGTTGTGTACATATGTATACACCTAAACTTCATATTGTGTACACCTTTGTACATCTAAAAATCATATTGTGTACACCTTTGTACACCTAAAATTCATGTTGTGTACACCTTTGTGCACCTATAATTTAGGATGTGTACACCTATGTATACGTATACTTCTGTACACCGAATTGACTATTAAATAAACTAAAATTTTCAAATAGTGTGTACACCAACAAAAATCTGTGTATGCCTATATACATCTATAAATCAACTTAATTTAAAAAGAATTATTACACATGTGTGCACCGTCAACTAAAAATTCATTAAATCATCCTTTTATAAAAAAAATTATGAACTCCTTTTTTACACTTGTATACACCATTGTACACCTTTTAGAAAAATCATATTTTTTAATAATAATGCTTTTGGAAAAAAAAACTTAACTTCTCGCTAGAGGTCATTTTTCTGGGAGAAAAATCATTTTCTCTCGAAAATATCTCAATTTTTCACAAATTTTCAGATAATGCTATTTTCAAGATGTGTTTACTTTCTCTGACATTTTTTATGGTTGGAAATTTGTGGTAACATTTGTAAGATTTGACATTTTTTTTACTATAAACTCATGATTTCCCCCCATAATTTTACAAATAGAGGAGAACAAGGAACAAGGATTCGGTTTCACAATGGAGAGAAACACCATCATTATCTTTGACAATAAAGCACATAGCACTCTGTTGAATAACCTGGTCCATCTAGTAGCATCTATATTTATCTTAATTTTTTCTGCGGACGGTCTTGACCAATTTGCATTTAACCTGACAACATCGAGAAACTTGTTGCTTTTATCAACTAATATGTCATTTGCATGCAAAAAAACAACTATGTGAGCTATGATAAACTGGTGGGGGAATTATATTAGCGTCTTTGAAATTTACCATAATTTTTTATTGTATCCTTAAGTTTTAAAAAAGGCTTTCATTGTGCCCCTCTAATTTAACACCGGTAGACTATCTGAACAAAAATAGAAAAAGACTTATTTACCCTCACCTTATGAATTGTCAACACATCTATCCCTCTCTCACAATCTCTATTTTGCACTTTCCCTCTCGCCCTCTCATTTTGTCTCTTTTTTGCTTTCTCTCTATCCTTTACTTCTCTTTTATAATCATCCACAGCCACTAACGACACTGGCTGCCATTCTCTCGTGACACCGACAAAGGAGAGGAGGAAAGAACCAAACAAAAGAGAGAGGATGCCAATCGTCGAGAGAGAGGAGATTGACGGAGGTGAGAGCGACGGGGAAAGAGGATGGTGGCGGTAGTGGTGTGAGAGAGGAAGCGCAGTGAAGAGAGAGCGGGAAGAGATGGTGGCAACGATGGTGTGAGAGAGTGTGTGACGTAGAGAGAGAAAGCAAGAAGAGATGGTGGCGGTAGGTTTCTCAAGGATGATGGAATAGACCGGTCCTAAGGTGTGTGACGGTGGCAGTGGTGTTGCCATATCATCGACGCCTCTCAATGGCAAAGACGATGTTTCTTTAAAGAACAGGTTTCATGCCATCCTACCAATCTCCTCCACGCCTATGTTGATCCATCTACCTCTGGTACTCAATAAAACCCTAACATTATGTTTGTTTCTCGAGAAATTTCGAAATGTGAAATGAAGTTAATTTCTTTTTTTGCATGTTGTTGCAGCGAGCAAGCGAGAGGTTATAGTTTGGAATTCACGGATTCTATTGGTGGTTCTAAACCTAGACAGAGACAAAGAATATTTGGTTTTTTAATCTTGCTGATTGTTTGATGATCTCGTGAATGGGCTCCTTTCTTCGTTTTCTAGTTTTTCAATTTAGGGTTTTCAATTTCTGATGCATGTCCTTATTTTTTCTTCTTCATCTGATTTTTGGTTTTATGATTTTGATGTATATCTCCTCTTTTGGATTTTCTTCTGATTGGTAAGTGAATAAGAGATGGATTTTTCATCCATGTGATGAATTGGAAATTGTTAAAACTAGGCAAACTATTTCTTTTTACAAATGATAACCCAATGTTTAAAAATTGTGCAATCTTGAACTAATTCAATTGTGGAAATGTTAAAGATTGTCAATGGTTTGGGGCGTTTGGTTGGCGAGAAAGTGAGGGAATTTTTTGTGCGTTTTCGATTTCCATTGCTAGTGTTGACTAATCTGTTGTTGGGGTTTTGATGTAGAGAGAGGGGGAGAGAGACCGAGAGAGAGGGGAAAGAGAAAGAAAGGAGTAGATTGAGAGAGAGACGATGAGTGAGAGAGATGGAGAGGGAAAAAGACTGAGAGAGAGATGAGAGGGAAAGACATGAATGAAGAAGGGAGTGATGAAGATAAGGTCAAAAAAGTCTTTACAGCTACGTTGGCATGTTTCCCACATGACGTGTCATGTTAGTTATCGCTGATGGCGTTTAAGAGTAGGAAAACAATATGAGTCTTTTCAAAACTTAGGGACGTAATAAAATGTTATGGTAACCCTTAAGGACACTAATATAACTCTTCCTAAATTGGTTAAGTCTGTTAGTAGGTGATTTATTACTCAAAGCCACATTATTTTTTCACAATAAAGAGCATCCAAGTTGTTGTGCCAAACAAACTCAACCAAGATATGCAATTTCTTCAAGTAGTTCGTTGCGGAATATTATTAAATATCCGGTGAAGAAGATCAGCCTGGAAGAATGCATTCTTATTCAAGTGGGAAGAAGCTTATTCCAAATAATGCGAGAAACATTACAATAGACATGGTCACGGTTCAGAATCGACAATTACGATTCATAAACTAGCAGTTTTGGTTAAAAAAATATATGGTTGAACCAAAACCAAACCTATCAAGGTCAGTTTTGGGTAGTTTTGATTCCTATTCTAATTCGGTACACGTGCATTGCACGTGATAGATATTTTTATAAATATTTTATATAATTATGTCAAATATATATTAAAGTTAAATTATTTTTTAAATATACATAAACATGACAATGTAAAAAATATCTTACAATTATAAAAATACATAAATAGAGAATTAAATAAAAAATTTAATTAAATAAATTATTAGATCTGCATCTTTCAAATTCTTTATGAGAAATTTTAACTAACCTTCTATAACTATATGATAAAATGTATATAAATATGTTTTCTAATTTCAATTTTATTTAACATGAAACATATACTTTTATTTCAAGTGTACTTTGTAAAAAATATTTTTAGTAAACATATGTCACATAAATCAGCACCAATGTTACGGGTTATATTATTTATTTTTATATTTGACAACCTAAAAATCAAAATAAAAAAGTCCAAACATAACTCTATGCAAGTCTATTGAATTGATTTTAAAATAAAAAATGATAACTTATTTTTCTAAAAAATAAAATTGATAGAATATAACATCCAAAGCATTTGTGATACAGAAAATAGAGATTAATCTCCATAAATCATCAAAAATATATATTACAATAAAATAATATCATTAAAATTTCTATAAAATATTTAAAAAAATTAAAAAATCTCTCCTTTTTATTTCAATATTTTTCTCTTTTACATATTACCTATCACTTGCTCAAGTTTGTTTTTTTATTCCAAACAACATTATATTCTAAAGTTCTAAATTAAACAAAATCTTTGCAGCGTCCAAATTTGAAAATTAATTTATTCCGAAAAAAGAGGATGATGAATAAAAGAAAAACCAACATATTGTTTGTTTCTAAGTAAAATATAAAATAAATAGTTTAGATTATGATTTAGTTGATTTTAAATAATTATATCTGGAGATAAAGTTTTTTATTAATTTATCAAGAGATAAAATAAAACATTTAAAATAAATTAAAAATAAAATTAAAAAATAAGAATAAATTTGAAATAAGATAAAGATTTTTAAAAAAAAATAAAGTTTATATTTTTTGTTGAAATAATTAGAGATTATTTTAAAAATTCAATAGATTTATAATTATTAAAAAATAATGGTATATTAATCCAAAAAGGTTTTACCCCATTCTCACTTTTATAAGTGTTATTATTATTATTATTATTATTATTATTATTATTATTATTATTATTATTATTATTATTATTATTATTATTATTATTATTATATTATGATTATGATTATTTTATATATACTTAATTATAATCTAAAAATTATATAAAAAAGAAAATATTCAGAAAATTATTTTTGAAAAAAGTTTTTGTGTGATAACACCAAACCCATAATTTTATCGACATTCTGTCTGTAAGCAGTAAAAGTCAAACAATTTGATAATATAATAACAATGATCCATTAATACAGTAAAATTCGTTCATAATTCACTTTTTTCTTCTTTTGCGGAAGATAATTTACTCTTTTCTTGTATAAGACAAGTACCTATTTTTTGAGGAATTGATTTCTTCACGAGTCCTAATCAGTCTGGAAGAAATTACTATTATCACTTATTTATCATGTGCTTTTATTCTTAAATTCCACAGAGAGAAAAATATACGTCTTTTTTGTTTCCTGTAATGCCAACTTGCGGATATGGTTGCCACTAATTCACTACATTAGAGCATGTGCAAGAGAGTTCGAATATATTATTTTATTTTTATTTATGTATTAATTTTTTTAAAAATTTGTATATTAGAGAGAAAATATTAGAAAATAAATATTTTATTAATAAAGTAGACAAATAGTATTAAGATGTGAATATTAATTCTTTAAATTTGATGAGAAAATGTATATTAGTTAAAGTTGATGGTTAATTTATTAATAAAATATTAAAAAATAGGTTAAATTGTAGTGAAAATAGAATTGGGTTCAAAATTTGAGATAACTGTAGTACTAAAATATTATATTTTTAAGGAGGATTGTGAAGAGACTGTTGCACATGCTTTTATGCCTTATATTTGGCACAACTCTTCATTAAGCTTTATATGTGTACATTATAATTTTTTTTGTCCGATCGCTCGATATTTGGAATCTTGTAGGATTTGACTAATTTAAATTCAACCCGAGCAGGATTTGAAGGACGACAAATGTCTCCCTCAAGAGTTTTAAAGTAATTACAGACCCAAGATTCGAACCGAAAACCTCTAGTTAAACTGAAAGAGTCCCTTGCCAATCCATCAACACCCTCTTGGGTTGTGTACATTATAATTTCTTTGGGCTTTCCATTTGTTAAAAGGTCTAATAATTAATAACAAAATATACCACTAGTTGACTGATCAAAATACTGGACAAGATTTCCATAAACTCTTCCCACTCAACTGCGTCTCGCCACAAACAACTTACCTTGGGGATCTGATTATACAAATTTTATTCAGTATTGACCAAAACAATTATAATACCATAGACCCTTTGGATTACCACATATTCTTATCCCAATAATCTTGGGATTTCAGAAGATAAAAGAAAATTAAAAAGCCATAAGAAATTTCAGAGGATTCTTTTTTTTTCAAATTTGGTATGCCCTTTATTTCATAACAAGAAGTCTTATATAGACTCCAATGATACAACCAGACAAAACATAAAATAACTTGGCCCAAACAGGTGGCCAAAATAGTACACAGACTCGTGACTTACTTTAAAAAAGTAAGATTCCTAACAAGACATAAAGACAAACATAAGGACAATAATACATTAAAAGAAGGCATTGGATTCCTTCTTGACACGACATAACAAACACAATGGCAGACACCATGAGTTGGCTCCAAGGTGGATCTATTCTTTTGGTGAAGACTTTGCTGGAGGATCAGTAACTTGGGTCCAAGTGCTTCCTGATATGCTAGGATGATGGATTGGACACGCGCCATCCCACTTCCAAGGATATTCTTCATCAGAAAAGTCATCACTGTTGTTGTCCCCATAGTCTACATCTTTTCAGCTAGGATACCGATAACCTAGAGGTGGTTGAACAGGACCAACTTGTATGAGTTCTTCCATTACTTCATCAAAATTTCACAGAGGTTCTTCGTGTGGTTCTTGAAAAACTCCGATGGAACTAGGTTGCATGATAATTGAGTTTGGAAGAATGTTAACCTCAATAGGAAGAGTCTGAAATCCTGCCAAAGATGTGCGTGGAGGCAATGGTTAATTATTGAGAACACATAAGTATTCCATTAATTGTTTCCTAACCACAGGATTGTCCTTAATAGATTTGGGAATAGGACCCCAACAATAACAAACATTCTGAGTCCACAGGAAACCTTGACTATGCCAAAAATATGGTCGGTGGAAGATGTAAATTTCTGTGTAAGGCTGGTCACCTTTTCCAAGGAAGTTTTGGTTGTCAATGAAGATCCTGAGTCTCCTTCTCCATGTTGGAATTTCCATAAACCATTCAAGGAATGTCCAGAGGAGTGAACGACATTGTTGATCATCGTTCAGATGCTTAAGAAGCTCTTTTGGATCAAATTTTATAGCAATCTTGTGAACAGTCACAAGACAACACAAGAACCATAGGAAGTCTTCTGTGAAAGAAATGTCCATGAAAAAATATTTGGTCAAGAAAGCATATGGTGGATCAAACACAAAGTATCTGGGAATCAGGCTAGTAAAGTAGACTTCAGGGAGTTGGGATTTGAAGTGTTCGATATGGGTCTTGGCATAAGTTTGGATCAGGTTAGGGGTCTTTTAGTCATCAGGCACAGGAGGAAAATCTCTCTTTTGCATAGCAACATTGTACTGTGGAGGATTTGAATGAAAACAACTGGTAGTGATCTCCAAGAGAGAATAAGCTGGACTGATTTTTTCTTGGCATGAAAATGATAATCAACAATGATGTTGTGATCTCCTTTTATATGCTTCATATCGAACTCATATCGGCTGAACAAATCCTTCAGCCTTAAGCATTGACCACTGGGAATTTCTTTGTTTTTGAATTCTAGAATATTCGGAAAAGATGAATTATCCATCTCAACCAAAAATTTATGTCCAATCAAATGGGATCCAAATTTCTTGATTCCATTCTTCACAGCAAGGATTTCTTTGTAAACAGTGTGGTAGTACTTTTTCACATTAGAAAATTGTCCATTAGCATGACCACAGTATTCCGTGACCCCTTTTCATTTTCTTCCAAAAGTATTGCACCACAATATTCGTCATTAGCATCTGTTTGCAAAACACGCTTTCTTGTGCTGGGAATCTTTAAAGACAATGGCTTTTCAAAAAGCTTCTTTAATTCCTTTACAGCTTTCGTCTGTTCTGAACTCCAAGGTGGGGCACTCTTATTTAACATCTTTGACAATGCGCTGGTGTATTTTGCTACACGAGGGATAAAATTCCTAACATAATTGACTATGCCAAGAAATGACTGAATCTCTTTTCTGGATAGATTTTCATCAGGAAATTAGGCTAAGCCTTTAAAAAAATGAGGCCCAATTTGATAATGACCATTTTCAAAGACTGAGCCAAGATATTCAATCCTGAGCTAGACCAAAATGCTCTTCTTCTTAGACAACATTATTTTGAACTTGTCTGCCAACTAAAAGAACTTCTGAAGTAAAACTCTGATCCTATGAAAACCAGAGGATATCATCAATATAGACCAATGCTGAATAAAAGATGGACTCAAAGATCTTGAGCATAGCCTTTTGAAATAAGGAGGGTGCAACTTTGAGACCAAAAGGCATGACTCTCCATTGATATTGAGATGTAGGAATACAAAATGTTGTCTTTGGTCGGTCATCTGCATGTACTCCTAATTGCCAAAATCCTACCTTTTGATCAACCTTTGAAAATATCCTGGCTTTATAGAGGTGAACATGCAAATATTGAATCTTTGAAAGTGAAATTTGTCATCTCTGAGGAACACATTGAGTGGCTTGTAATCAATGACTAATCTCTTCCTTCCTATGATCTATTCACTTCGTTTATTGACATAAAATGCCTGACATGCCTAATCATTTGTAGTTGATTCAATTAGGCCTTATTGCAACAACTGTAAGCATTCTTCCTTTGCAAGTGCAAGATCTGATGGAATCATCCCCGGATGAGTTGCCTTGGTGGGATTGATGTCTTCATTCCTTTTGACCCAGAGGTATGACTACCAAAGACCTAGAGGTGTGACTACTATTCGCCAACTTCTATCCAGAAGAAGGCCTACTCCAAAGGAATATGTCCAAGCTTCCAACTTGAATTAGTGCAAGTTAATAACTACTAAATCAGAGCAGTACGTAACTATTGAACTCCCTCAAAACCTTATTAAGGAATCCTTTAAACAAGGCTACACTCACTTTCATTGGGGAGCAGTAGGATGATGCTTACCTATCATGGTCGCAAAGGTTTCCCTGTCCTTGCCAAATTAGCTCTTTTGGATACAAGATTTTTTGAGTATCAACATGCTATGATCGGATCTGTCCTCACTAATCTAAATGTTGGAACGATAATGCTTACCTTTTTCCCTAATTTTTTCATGTATTTGGCATATCCAAATCTGTCAACATGTTTAAAAGTTCAGTTGCAGATAAAAGGGTGTTCAGCATGTGGCTTCCTCGCGCATAGCCACACTGCATCAACAAGTTTGCTATCTTGTGCAAAGCCATGTTGTTGATCTAAATAGTTATGGTTCTAATGATGCTCTTTATGTCCTCTCGAAAACAGCAGACAAAGTCCCAACCATTATCCAAGCTCCTAAGCAAATGGACGTCGATACTTTGAAAAAGTTGATCCTAACATCCTGGATAATCAATTATGAGAAAGTCAGACAAGTGGAGAAGCCTATTCAGTCTCAGGATTATACTTTCCATCGTCGGAAGGATGGAATTGCTCAAACAATCTATAAGAACCCAGATGAGCCAGAAAACTTTACTTCTGGTTCATCTATTTTCCAAACTATTGCCATGATTCAGCCTATTCCAGCCAGTAAAAGGTCAACCTGTTTATACAAACAAGGTTGATGGACATTTTATTTGGTTTGTCGATCCCAACATATATGAAGAAGGTTGTCCTTGCTCAGAAGATGATGAGTTCCCAGGAGACTCATTAAGGAAGAGAAGGTTAAGAAGACCCTCATGCAGAGTTCATTCTTATAAGCCTCCTGATAGAGATGATGGCTCCTCACTATGGGTTGCCATTTATAAGGAAACTTAGCAATATTCTGATAACAAGCTTGCAGAAGAATGGAAGGAAAGGTTTCCCCTTCCCATCTATGCTGAAGCCTTGAAAATTCTTAAAAAGAAAAGGACAGTGTAAACCATCTCTAGAGACAACTCAGATGTTGACTCATTCTGCCATTACATGCTTTATGGCCTCATCTACATTAAAGGTGCTAGATGAGAATAATGAAGAAGAATATCCTCCTTTGACCTCATATACTTCTTCTCATGGAGTTCCTTTTCGACCTTATACAAAGCCAAAAAAACTGTCCGAGTAGATGGTTCCTTTGAGCCTTTGTCCAAAGATGAAGAAGTTTTGAATTGGCACACCATCAGTCACTTGACACAAAGACGTCATCTAGCTTGTCAGGATGCAAAGTTGGATAAAATCCTTTATGTTGTTGAAAAGTAGGGATCTGAAGTCAATCATGTAAGTCAAGGAATTCAAGATCTCCATCTTGAAGTTCATAAAAAAGATTGCTAAGATGGAAAAAAACTATGAATAAAATGGTTATGAATAAACACTTTGGTGTTGAATTTGCTCAGAAGGAAGCTGAATTAAGGAAAATGAAGCAACAACAGAAAAGGTTGGAAAATGAGCTAAAACATCCATCCTTTTATAATCCTCCTAAATAGTAGTCACTGCTTAAGTCATCTAGTCATGTTCGCTGATCTCCTCTTCCTCAAGAATTTATGGCCTCAGCACGAAAAGAAGTTGTTCCATTAGCCTCTTCTACTTTTTTGAAGTATGATGAATTTAAGAGAAAAGAAGCAGAGTCTAGAAAAAGGAAAAAGAAGGAGAAAGAAAAACGTAAAGAAGAAGAGCCCTCTCAGCAAAAAGATAAGCCTTCGATAGACTATATGGCAGCACTTCGACAGGAATCTCAGCCTTCCATTAATTACATGGCTTCATTATTTCAGGATTCCCAGGATGCAGATGCTACTCTAATCGAAGATTCTGATCTTGAAGCTAATTTATCCTCAGAAGTATCTTTTTCTATTCAGGAATATGATTCAAGCCCTAAAGATTCAGAGTATGCCTCAGACTTTGAAGCCTCTGATTCTTCTAAAGATCCATTATTGAAAGAAATGGATTCATTTTCAGAAAGCAATTCCATATCCAATATTTCCACTGATTATGAAAAGAATTATGCAGACATATCCACAATTTTTATGTTTGTCCCGACAAGACAAACTGGAGAAACATCTGGAACAAATCAAATGGAAATGGTAGACACTGAAAAAGACCCCAAATCAGTTCATACTGTAAATATCACTCAAAGGGAGAAAAGAACAAAAGGAAGACCTTGGTTTACTTTTGATGACATTCCCATTTATAAGCGGATAGACCGCATGACGAAAATCAATGCATGGGTTGATCTCCAACGAACTAAGCCCAATGTTAACTCTGAAGAAACTCTCAGGGAATTAGCCTTCATATTTATTGGCACATTACGAGATTGGTTTCTCTCACTTGGTCCAGCAAACCAATTAATGTTCACTGGAGTATCTGTTGAATAAGCAATGGGATTAATCTATTCAGAGTTCATTGGAAATGTTGGAGTTTTTAACAAAAAAGCATGAGCAAGACTACTACACGATGAAGTGTTGTTCTTTGCAACCAAATGACCACCATCGTTATTATCAAAGAATGGTGAAGACTTATTATCAACTTGGATGAGTCAATAGCAAGGAACTAAGGCAGATCTTTATTTTTTCTTTTCCAGAAGAACTTCATCCGGAGATTGCCAGATAGGTCACTGTTTCAGGAAAAGATCTTGGTCAACATGGTCTTGGAAAATTATTTCAATATGTTGAACAAGCATTTGAAAAATTGTGTGAGCAGAAGAAATTTTTCAAGTGGTTCTCCAACAGTAAGCAAGTTGAAAAGGCATGTGATCGTTCCTATTTACAAATTAAATGCAAAGACAAATAATGTGATTGTAGAACAACCAAGAAGAAACAACACTGGAAGAAATATTCAAAAAAGCAGTATTTCAAGAAGAACAAGAAAGGTTACAAGACGAACAAGAAGAAAGGTGGTTTCAGATCATTCAGAAAGAAAACTTCACAGAAAAAGTCTGATCGATGTTTTATCTGTGGCCATAAGGGACATTATGCGAAGAATTGCCCTAATAAGGAGAAGTCTACAAAGATGATTAAGTAATGAACATCTCTCCTTATGATTCAAAGAAAGATCTGGAGTCGGTTTTTCAAAACAAAGTGACAACAATCTTGATCAAGAAACAACAGTTTTTATATATCTGTCCTCCGACTCTGAAGAATTGAATGATTCGGATAGCTCAGTTTCTACACATTATCATAAAGCATTTGGTGATTTCCCTTGTCTTTAGACTCAATCGATTCCATCCCCTCATTTTGAAATGGAGATTCTCAAGACCAAATATGATGTTCCTGTGAAAGTTATAGGATTTATTGATACTGGAGCAACTTACACTATGATTAATCCTCATATCTTTCCTAGACTCTAGAAAGAACAACCAAACCATTTCTCAACTGCAAGTGGAAGAGTTTTCACTACCAAATATGTTTCAAAGTAGCCTATTGGAATTCGCATATTCCCAGGAATGATCACCTGGATAAAGGTGATTGGCACAGAACTTACGGGCAAAGATATTTTAATTGTCTTTGATGCCATTAGCCAGTTAAAAAAGGTTAGCATCAGCAACACTGGACTCTACTATAAGCACTAATTTAAGCCTTATACAGTATCCACATCATTTTTATTGATGAAGCAACAAAACATCCATTGGTAAACAAATTTGGTCATCTGTTCTCGAAAATTCATGCAAGCTTCATTCATCCTCATCCTTTGTGGAAGAACCCTGACTTTTTGTCAAGTTACCATTCAAAAAGAATGAAGACATCAATCCCACCAAGGCAACTCATTCGAGGATGACTCCATCAGATATTGCACTTGTGAAGGAAGAATGCTTATAAGGTCTAATTGAATCAACTACTAGTGATTGGGTGTGTTAGGCATTTTATGTCAATAAATGAAGTGAATAGATCAGAGGAAGGAAGATATTACTCATTGATTACAAGCCACTCAATGTGTTCCTTAGAAATGACAAATTTCTACTTCCAAAGATTCAATCTTTGCATTTTCACCTCCATAAAGCCAGGATATTTTCAAAGTTTGATCTAAAAGAAGGATTTTGGCAATTAGGAGTACATCCAGATGAAAGACAACATTTTATACTCCTATAGCTCAATATCAATGGAGAGTCATGCATTTTCGTCTCAAGGTTGCACCCTCCTTATTTCAAAAGGCTATGCTCAAGATCTTTGAGCCCATCCTTTATTCAACATTGGTCTACGTTAATGATATCCTCTTGTTTTCAGAGCCACTGCCTTTAAAGATTTTAGCACAAGAAAGCGTGTTTTAGAAATAGATACTAGTGACGAGTACTGGGGTGCAGTAATTTTGGAAGAGAACGAAATGGGGTCATGGGAATACTGTGGTCATGCTAGTGGACAATTTTTTGATGCAGAAAAGCACTACCACACTGTTTACAAAGAAATTCTTACTGTGAAAAATGGAATTAAGAAATTTGGATTCCATTTGATTGGACATAAATTTTTTGTTGAGATGGATAATTCATCTTTTTCGAATATTCTGGAATTCAAAACCAAAGAAATTCCCAATGGTCAATGCTTAAGGCTGAAGAATTGGTTTAGCCGATATGAGTTCGATATGAAGCATATAAAAGGAGATCACAACATCATTGCTAATTATCTTTCTCGTCCCAAGAAAAAATCAGTCTAGCTCATTCTCCTTTGGGGATCACTACCAATTGTTTTCATTCAAATCCTCCATAGTACAATGTTGCTATGCAAAAGAGAGATTTTCCTCCTATGCCTAATGACCAAAAAACCCTTAACCTGATCCAAACTTATGCCCAGACCCATATCGAACACTTCAAATCCCAACTCTCTGAGGTCTACTTTATTAGCCTGATTCCCAGATACTTTATGTTTGATCCACCATATGCTTTTTTGAACAAACCTTTTTTTATGGCCAGTTCTTTCACAGAAGACTTCCTATGGTTCTTATGGTGTCTT
>CAODLS010333302.1:0-10332 GCA_948243855.1 Flueggea neowawraea
CCAAAAAATATTATTTCACATTTTTACCCAAATTTATTAAAAATAATTATCCAAAAATAATTATTCCCAAAACTAATTATCCACCAATAATTATTCAAAATAATTACTCCAAATATAATTATCCAAAAATAATTATAAAAATTATTCGGGTTATTACAGGGATGGGCCGGACTTTCATAGACGGTCTGCCTCGTACGCTGGTCATAGTCCCAAGAATGGGTCGTGACAGATTGTACAAAAGATCTTGGCACAGAAGAAGCTTGTAGCTAATACAGATGAATAGTAGGACATAAATATCCCTTTCACAAAAGAGTTTATAGGGAAACCACTCCCATCAAAGTTTAACATGCCTTAACTATAATGCCTTGTTAGTTCCAACTAATTTTCTAGAAATTTTTCGTTAAATTTTAAATTTAAATATTTGATGTTCGAGGGGTTTTTTTTTTAAAAAAATGATTTTTGGGTGTTTAATGAAGTTTGGAAGTGTTTTGGGGTTGTTAAATTAAGTAGGAATTGATTAAAATTGGAAGAAGAAAAAAACATTGGAAGAAAAGAGGAATAGTGAATGAACTACAAGTCATCTGCGTTTTAAAGTGTCATTGGCATGATTGTCGTCTGTGAAAATTACCTGCCATTCGCATCTGTAAGTGTTGGGCTTAAGACTAAAACTACACGTCGTTTTGCTTCCTCGTTTAAAATGCAACCCACTGAACCTGACCCACATGCAATCACACTTTGCTTCTTCTTTCTTCGTCTTTCACTGCTTCAAACCCTCAAACCCGATTTTCCTTTCAATTTCCTAGCCATTAATCTGCTCCTTCTCTCTTCTTTTCATCAATCAAGGTAAAGATTTCAATTCAAGTTGATTATACTCCTCTATTTCTCATTTATTACCATTTGGGCTTGTTGAAATTAAATGGGTTTGAGGGAAGCTAGAACTTCGAATTTAAAGCATTTTGGTCAGATTTGAGTTTGTCCTTTGTTGGATTTCAATGGATTTGAGTTGGAAAAGCATGAACATAACTTGCATATGATGATTGGGTTTTTGATCCGAATTTGTAAGGATTGTTTTTGATGGTTTGATATTGTTTTGGATGAAATCCATGATAGATTTCAGGTCCTGGAGTGATTTTGAGTCGATTGGAATGATTGAAAATATTGGGTCTCGATTGCTTTAGGATTTGGGATGTTTTTGTACAAAATTCTGCCGCAAGACTTAAAATGTAATTTTTCCTGAATCTAGATATGGAAGGACTTAACGTAATATTTCGCATAGTGTCAGATTTTTAATTATAAAGAGTGGAGATCCGTAAGTGTAATTTTACGAAAAATGATACTAATTTGTAATTTCAGAAAAGTTGACGCTTATTTGCAATTTGAAATACTTTGAAGAACCAATTTATAAATTTTAAAAGTTTAGACTTGATTTGTAATTTTGAAATATTTGGAGAATTAATAATTCTAAAAAGGTTGGCGACTAATTTATAACTTTTCGAGATCTAAACTGTAACTTTATGAGATGTTGCAATTTCGGAGAAAAGATTATATATTCGATCGCAATAGAATTTCTGAATTTTTTAGAGATTTAGTTTTTTCATTTGCATTTCATACATATTCTGTAAAGCCACAATATTGTGCATCATTTTGTGTTTGATTCTGTTATAATTTATCTGTCTATTTTCAATTCTGTTATATGCTTTTGATTTCGTTTGATTTACAAGGTGCTCAGTCATTCAAAGGTGAACCGTGAATTTTGGATTATTTGGCACGAAGTCCAGGTGAGTACGATGACAGCTTCAGACAAATAGGTTGTGTCTTCAACTCTGTATAGTTTTTGCTGTGCCTAAATATAATCTATAATCTGACTAATAATTATCTGGTTAATTAATAATCTGATTTATGTGATAATCTATGTTATGAAAATCTATTTGAATATTATTTTGAACTCTAAAATCAGTATTTTGCTTCTATAAGTATATGTATTTTCTGAATTAATATTCAATATTCTTTCTAATTTTTGATATATATTTAATTAAATATTATATATATTATAAATATATAAAATATTTTCGACTATGAATGACTCTTTGATCTGTTTATTATAATTCATTTTTAATTCTGAAATAAATACTCTGTTTTGAAATAAGTATAATTCTGTACTAAATAATCTGTTTCTAGAAATTTAATATATTTTTTGTAATAAATATTTTGTCTGAACTTTAGTATGTTTTTTGAGATAAATATTCTATTTTGATAATTATTATGAATTCCGTAATAAATATTTTGTTCAGGGTTTTAATATTTTTTTCTATATTTCGTTCTAAAGATAATTATTTTATTTGCAAATAAATATATGTTATGCATGCCTGTTTAGTTTTAAATATATTTATATATATTCAGATATGGGATGCATAGCTACTGGGTACGTAGCCTTTAGTATACTAATGCTCTGTCAAGGCCCAATTAGCAGGGTTGGTGATAACCGTGTTTATTGCACAAGCACACAAGATTTCTATCTGGTGGCTGAGCCACACTATTTATTTTGTCTGATCTGGTTCCATTATTTGATCCTATTATATATATTTTTGGTACAATTAATAATAACTAACTGTATGTTGTCTGCTCTAAATGTGAACGTTGAGATCAAAAATGAAGATTCTATATGTAGTAGTGAATAAGGTCACATCCACAGAGATTAGTAGAGCTTATTTATTTGAAACAAAAACAACTAAATAAATGGAAGGTTTGATGTTGAGAAAAAAAATTAAATATCATAACAAATTATTGTCTCAAGATGACAATCCAAGAGGGGTGTGAATTGGATTTTTAACAAGATTATAAACTTTTTCCAAACTTTCGCAAAATATAAACAATAATCAATAAGCCAATTCACACAATGTAAATAACACAACCAAGAAATAAGATAGTAATGAATGCTAAGAGTTAAAGGAAAAGAGATTCAAGCCGTCGATTTATAGTGGTTCGATCCTATTATATATATTTTGATCCTATTATATATATTATTCTGATATAGGGCACCTAACTATGAGGTAACGTAGCCTTTAGTGTAACAATACTCTATCAAGACCCTCGTTATCAAGATAAAATGGTGACCATGTGTCCGGCTAGACACACGTAATATATTGTTTGGTGGCAACAGTCCACATTTTTTATACTTTCTGATTTTGTTCTGTCTTCTTCTAGTCCCTTATTTGACTCTCTATTATAATAGCTATTTGTATTATTTATTATGTTTGACTGTATGTTGTTTGCATTCTGTGCGAAATATTTTGACAAGGGTTTTCGAACTAATATTAGTATATATAGTGTGTGTATATAATACTATATTATATAAGTATATACATGCATGTGGTATTTTTGAACTGTTCTCAAAACAGTTTATGTGAGGTACTGGATGCGCTCTAGAGTGTTGTGCCTCATTGAGTGTTGGTACCCTTTTGTGGCAAACATTCAGGTATTTTTGTCTCCAGCAACCATCCTTCAACTCAAGCTTAGTGAGGCACCATCTTTCAGATAATGAGAGCCCCTTTGGTCGGGCTCTTGGTATTTTTGTATTAGAACTCCACACCAGAATGCTAGTGATTACTTGGTTATTTTGATATTTTGTTACTTGGATCTATTTACTAATATTTTTTCTCTTATTTTGGTATGATAAATCATTTTTGTTATATTGATATTTTATTTATAAAAAATGCATATTTTTTTATTTGTATTTATTAATTTGTTTGATAAATGCTTTAATGAATAAAATGAGTATATGTTCTAATTATGCAAGGCTTGTGCAAGATGGGTCATGCCAATGGTTCGGTTAGCCTTGTACATTGGTCATGGTTTGATTCGGTCGTGACATCTTCCAGTGGAGGAATCTCTTAGTTCCTTACTCACACATGAAATAAGTATGAAGGAAGAAAAGGAGGAAGAAGGCGAAAAGAAGAAGAAGGAGATAGGATTACACTCAAGGCTTATTCAAAATACATTGAAAGCTCAAGTGATGAAGAGGAATATGAGGAAGGTTTTGAAGATGTGAAAAATCTCATAAAGAAGTTCCAAAAATTTATCAACAAAGAAAGAGATGCAAAGAAGGCAAGGAAGAAAAGTAAACTTATTTTCTATGAATGTCACAAATTGGGACACGTCGGACCAAATTGTTCATACTTGAAGAAAAATGGAAAAATGATAAAAATAAGTCATTGAAGAAAATGACACAAGCTCAAGGGATGATGACAACAATGACATTGGAGGATTATACTTGACGACAATCAAGGTATAGGAGGAAATTGGAAATGTGGTAACCCATTCTTGAACTCAAACTTTCCTAGATTTTGTTTTCTTTTGTATATATGCAAATTGATTATTCATTGATTGGACATATTTTCATACATTATTTTGATGTTATGACTTTATGCCATTGCTCTCTTGATACTTTGATTAATGAGTTATATGCATATTTGAAATAATTGCAATATATGATTGGTTCATGCATACTCTGACTTTTTTGAAATTTAAAGGGGAAGATATTCTTTGAAACTTGCTATGCATGTTTTAAAACAAAAAAAAGAGGAGTTTTGCTTCCAAAATTATTTCTTTGAAAATGCATTTTACTTAGGGGGGGCTATATTTGTTAAAATTTCTTTTGATAAACTTCCCTTACATAGCCTTTTTGCTAATCACAAAAAGGGACAGTGTGTTGCATGGATTTGTAGTTAATAAATCTTGATTTGACATCATGCATATTGCATCTTTGAACTAAACAATAACAACGAGTGAAATCCTTGATCACATTGTTTGAGATAGATGTTCAAATTCATGTTTGTTTTGTCATCATAAAAAAAGGGGAGGACTGTTGAGCCTAGTTTTAATGATGATGACAACAAAACATCCATAAAAGATGTTTAGAGTCCATAGAAGAAAGAATTGCATGAGAAAAGACAAATATCCATGGGAGAAGTGGAAAAATGAAGCAAAGTTACGAATGATGAAATTTACAAACGCAGCCTTAACCTTATCATGTAACTCTTCAATTACACTCACAAACTACTGTTGCGCACATAAGTGTCCACGGGAAAGAAAACAAAAGCTATTGGAACAAATTGGACAAACATGTTACACAATGGCTACTAACTTGGAATGATTACGGAGTAACGTACACATTACATACACATTCAAAGACAACGGTCACCTTAAATAACAAATTGTGCACGCAACATATGAGTTAAGCAAGCAAGTCTTCTGACAAAATCAATGATGACACTCAATGAGATCCACAACGGCTGCATTTTGTGTCCCAATGGTCTGAAACTTTGAGAATGCTATAAATACAGGTTTGGGAAGTAAAAAACATAAGAGAATTATAAAGCGAAACCTTGAATACTTATTACAACAATCTTTGCTCTTATTCATCACTTGCTTGTACATTCTCTTCTACACCCACTCTTGTTCTTGACACTTGCAATATCATTTAGGTTGGTGTGAGCTTGTTATTACTGCTTATGTACATTTTGTAACAAGCAAACACTCTTGCTTAAAAGATTGTTATAGGTTCTCTAATTTATCCTGTAAAAGATAGAACTGGTATAGGTTTCCTAGTTGATCGCGTAAAAACTAGAGAGGTTTAAGGTTTGATAGTTAAGCTCGCAAAAACTAGTGGTTGTATAGTTTATTGGTTGAGCCAACAAAAACTATAAATAGCAGATAGGCATGCAAAGCAAAAAGTCAAATACAAAAAATATATAATAATAATTTTCAAAACATATTTTCTTACTTTAAAAATCTGATACAAATCAAATTTTGGTATTACCAAACCTTTAATTAGTCCAATTTACATACAAAGGTCAAACATAGTAAAAAAAGAATAAATTTCTAAAACACATCCTATGTGTCTAAAATGGCATCCAACTCATGTGGATGTTAGAATCAAAAAATTCAGCCAAGTACCACTGGTGGTTGGCTGGTCACCTTGGCATGAACACGAAGCTGAAAAATAGACATATTAAAGCAAAGTCAAATGTGGTACTGTGTCAATATTGAAATGCATGAAATACAGATGCAAACCCAAACCCTCAACGATGTTAGAAATCCTATTGCGATCGAAGATCTAACACTCTCGTCAAAAATCTAACTATCAGTAAAATTACAGTTTAGTCTCTCAACTTTTACTAAATTACAGCTTAATCCCAAAGACCTAGACAAATTACAAATAAGTTCCTCACTTTTGAAAAATTATCAATTAGTCCTCCAAATATTTCAAAATCACATTTCAGTCTTAAACAATCAAGAATTCATATTCTAGTCCCTATGGTAGAAATCTTTTTAAAAACACCCCAAAATTCGTACCAACCAATGCCAACCGTTCCAAATCGCCTATATCATCTCCAATCATGATTATTCAAATGAATCATTAATCAATTTCACTAACAAAACAATAAATCATCAAAAACCCCAAAATTTCTCTTCCAATAAACCTTAACTCATCGAAATCAACTCAAATCTTTAAACCCAAGCTTAACCCATTTAAATCTATGTTCATTCCACCAAGATCTATCAAAAACCAACTTAAATTCATCACTTCATTCAAAAAATGAAACCCTAGCAAGACCCATCTCAAATTGCAAAATCAAAGCTTAAACAAGCAAATCCATATGTTCTTACAAGAGTGGAAGACAATAAATGAAAGAAGGAAGAATTCTTACCTCAAAAACTTGAATGGAAATAATTGAAAGGCAAGGAGAGGAAGAAGAGATGTTTTGATAGAGTTTGGGTGCGTTTTGAGTGGAATAATGATGAACAAGTCGAGCTTGAAGGGTTTATATAAAGCCTTGCATTGAAACTCACCATTTCACTCAATTTCAACACATCCATGCATGTTTACATGCTCAACATGAGTAATTTACGCAAACAAATGTCTTTGGCTTCTTGAATGACATTCTTGATTGGTAACCAAAGTTTTTGAAGAGATCTTAGTATCCTCCTCACTAGCTTTAAAAGAGTGTATGACTTTCCAAGAGCTTTGAGACCATTGATGATATCATTGAAGTGAGCGAACATCTCTTGAATGGGTTCTTCTTCCTCCATTTTGAACAATTCATATTCATGAACAATGAGCAAGATTTTGTTCTTCTTGACTTGATTCATCCCTTCATATGTGATCTCCAAGGTTTACCAAATTTCTTGAGCCATCTCACATTGTTGGACATTGTTGAATTGGAATTTGATTAAGGAACAATAGAGGATATGCATTGTTTTGTGATTGTAGGAGATGAGCCTTTTTTCACCGTCATTCCATTCGCTGGCTTTTCCACTTTTCTTCCTTCTACCATTTTTTTGGCACTAATAGTTCATCCTCCACAATTTTTCATATGTCCATGCCTTCAGATTTGAGGAACGTCGTCATTCTTGTCTTCCAATATGTATAGTCAATGCCATCAAAGAAAGGTGCACGGTTAATTGATAGACCTTCATATCTAGATACATTGCCTTTGGATGCCATTTTGGATCTTTCACTCAAGGTTGTAAAACCTCAGTAAAATTGAGCACTAGCTCTGATATCACTTGTTGTCCCAAGATGGCAATCCAAGATGAGTGAATCGTATTTTTAACAAGATTATAAACTTTTTCTAAACTTTTGTAGAATATAAACAATAATCAATAAGCCAATTCACACAATGTAAATAACATAACTAAGAAACAAGATATTATTGAATGTAAAGAGTTAAAGGAAGAGAGATTTAAGCTATCGATTTATAGTTGTTCGATCCTCCTTGACCTACGTCTACTCCTCAAGCCACGCTCAAGAGTTTGAATCCATTAGTCTCCTCACTTTCGGGTGGAGGGAAGTCTTTGTACAATTCCTTTGTTTTAAGGGATCACAAGGAACCTTTACACAACTACTTTTTGCAGACTCAACTACCAAACCTTACAACCACTAGTTTTTACAGGCTCAATTAGTAGATCTTACGCCTCTCTAGTTTTTATGGGATCAATTAGGAAACCTATACCACTTTTAACTTTTACGTGCCAAACTAGAGAACCTATAACAACCCTTCAAGCAAGAGTATTTGCTTGTTACAAAATGTACCTAAGCACTAACAATAAGTTCACACCAACCCAAATGATATTGCAAGTGTTACGATCAAGAGTGGGTGTAGAAGAGAATGTACAAACAAGTTATGAATGAGAGAAAAGATTGTTGCCATATGTATTCAAGGTTTCTCTCTATAATTCTCTTATGTTTCTGACTTCCCAGACCTGTATTTATAGCCTTTTTAAAGTTTTTGACCATTGGGATGCAGAATGTAACCATTGTGAATCTTATGGAGCATCATCATTGCTTTTGTCAGAATACTTTGCGTGCACAATTCATTCTTCAAGGTGACCATTTTCTTTGAATGTGTACGTAATGTGTACGTTACTCTGTAATCATACCAAGTCAGTAGCCGTTGTGATTGTCAGTAGCTATTGTGAGATATCATCTTATCTTGTCAATATATTTGCGTGCGTAACATATGTTGTGCGTGCGTAACATGTTTTTCTAGTTTGTTCCAATAACTTTTATTTTCTTTTCCGTGGACACTTGTGTGCGCAACAGTAGTTTGTGTCCGTAACTGAAGAGTTACGTGCATAAGGTTGCCTCTACATTTGTAAATTTCATCATCTTTCCCTTTGCTTCATTTTTCCACTTCTCCCATGGATGTTTGTCTTCTTCTCAAGAAATTCTTTATTCCATGGACTTTAAACATCTTTCATTGATTTTTTTTTTGTTATCATCATCAAAACTAGACTCAACACAAATAAAAACATTAAATTAAATTAAAAAGAACAAGAACGTAAATAAGAGGCAATCAATAATGATAAGGCTTAGTCAATGTTTGATCTCGGCATCACTTCTCGAATTGATCACACAAACGAAAGATAAATCTCAATTAGTCTCATAGGCAAGTTAAAATTACAAGTGACACACTTCGTAACGAATCTCTTCTTATTATTTCGGTAGCCTTGGGACGCCCTACAAACTACTTCCCTTACCAATAAACAACCCCTGAGACATCCTACAACTAGTCAATGAAATCAAAACTTCACAATTCATTTAAACCAAATTATGTAATTCCCTTAACAATGATCGAGGCCTCCACCTTAACTATGTTAAGTTACCACTAATGTTAGAACATGTAACAATGGATCTACAATCCTAACTAGTAGAATATTATTTCATCAATCAATCTAATCAGTTGAAATTAAATAAATCAATAAAATAATATTAAGTACTAAACAACAGAAATTATATAAATATGCGAATGAATTAAGAACAATTAACACAATAATCCTCACAATTCAATGAAGTTCAACCTCGACTAACCTTGACTACGAAAGAGTATAGTAACACATAATGAAAATGAGAAAACAAGAATAAAGGCCGAGATTTTGCTGAATGTGCAAAGAATCAATAATACAAACTGATGACTAGGTATTTATAGGAAGTACCTAACTTGTAACCCTTTTTAAATTGTTCCAAAATATTTCCTAAGTAGCCTAATCCTGTAATAATTTGGTTCACATCTAAATAAGCAGTGTTTCAGGTCCATCTTTTTGCCAAAATAGGCTTTTTCTACATCATATCCCTATATTTCCTAGAATCAACACCTCCTTGACAAGGCCATGCCATAAGCACCTTGAACCCAGTTTGTGCCAAATCATCCTCAAATAACACCGTTGTCACAAAATCATCACCTAAAAAAGATAAATCATGAAATAACATAAAAACACAGAAATAAAGATAGGAAGACACACAAAACAATATAAAATCACTAATAAAAATAAGTATAAAATGCACACTAACAAACCTTCCCACACTTAAACCATGTTTGTTCTCAGCATTCAATAATCTAAAAATAATCAAAGACTTGACTTTTAGTCACCATTTCTATCCCTACTCTTAGCTCAAACCAAGTCAACCTGCATAAAAAATGGGAGACCATTTGGTCATGGAAATGTCCAACTATTCTCCATTTCTTAGATGATTATATAAGAAAAAATTGAACCTGAGTTAGATCAGCCAACAATGTTACATGTTGTAGGTTTTGGGCTAGCTAGTTTGATAAACGTTCGTTTATACATGTTTGTACCAATGATTTCTTATTACTTTTGTTATTATTCGACCGTTATTGGCGAGTTCTAGTAATTTAATCGTTTATATTTCCCTTTTCAGGTCAAGTAATGGTGTCTCAATGGAGTTAAATGAAAACAAGCAAAAACGAAGATTAAAAGACAACTTTTGAGGCTTTCGAGACAAGACACAATCATTTTTAATGAAGACAC
>CAODLS010333306.1:0-16997 GCA_948243855.1 Flueggea neowawraea
ATGGTGTATACATGTGTATCCCAGTATACAATGTTGTACGTAAATGTACAAGGTATTTGCATATTTTCATTAACCTAATGTATTTGTAGATGTGTAGTGGAAACAAGTCTATACAGGTGTGCCCACTACGCAACTGTACACGTCTATATTATCTCTTTAATTTTTTTTCACATTGTACACCACGTGTGCAAGGATTTACAAAGTGTAATTTCACAACAACAGGGACTGATTTTACAATTCATGATAATTAAGGACTTAAAGTATAATTTTGCATAAAACACAGGCGACTAGGGTTTCGCTGCCAACCCTCTGCCATTGGTTTTGTTAGAAAAGTCTCACCATCTTTCCATACGTCGTCGTCATCTCATTAGTGGCGCCGACGAAGAGAGAGAGAGAGAGAGAGAGAGAGGATCGCATTGTGTTAGCGTCTCTATCGCGATTCAATGGTCGTCGACCCGAGGATGATGTCAAAGACTACTAGATACCCACGAAAAGATGAAAGAAAGAGCGGAGAGATAGAGAGAGAGAGAGGGTGAGTAGAGAGAGAGAGGTAGGTGAGAGAAAAACTAGAGAGATGAGATTTTAGGTTTTGTTTGCCCTAAGAATGGCAATCCAATAAGGAAGTAAATTGGAGTTTTAGAAAATTAAAAATCTTCCTTGAAAACCTTTCTAATACAAATGTGAAGATACAAGAGGAAGCAACAACAGATCAAATATCCAATTCATACACACAATGATATGATCGTATAGTAAAGTAAAGTAAAGAGAGTAAAGGAAAATAAAACAAATCCGAATTTATAATGGTTCAATCATTCTTGACATACGTCCACTCTTTGAGCACCCTTCCAGAATTTCAATCCACCATCTCCTCACTTAGCCAGTTGAGGAAAACCTTTTACAACCCCTTATTTTTGTGGGCTCAACAAAGAAACCATTACACCTTTAGTTTTTGCAGAACCAAACTAGAAAACCTACACCCTCTTATTTTTCTAAAGAAATGAAACAAGGAAACCTCACCCATTTGTTTTTTTCTAAGGCTAAACAAGAAAACATATCTACTCTCAAGCAAATGCCTTACTTGTTACAATATCTTTCCCAACAAACTCACATTCAAGCTCAATCCGTAGCAAGTGAGAATATCAAGATTGGGAAAAAATATAAAAGATGAGAGAAATAAGAATAGCAAAGTGTAAACAGGGTTTCTCTCTCTTCTTTTCTATCCAATGACATCTATTTATACTCACATAATTAATAGTGGTTGTTGCACACTTGAAAAGAACCGTTGTAAGTAGATTGAAACTCTGTACTTTGATGACGTCAATGCAGTTTACGTGCGTAATCCTCACATACATCAGAGTTTTACATGTGTAGCTTTAATTCTTGAGTGACTTACTCTGAAATCCATTCTTTGCTAGTCAGCTCTTCTTCTTCGTTACGTGCTTAGTGTCACGACCCAAAATTGGACTATGACCGGAATACAAGATGAACCAAACTGGAGGCCCGACCCATCTCGCATAAGCCTCGAAGAACATAACTTCTACCCAATTTTATGATTAATCTAATTAAACAATATAACAAATAGCAGTTTAAAGAAAATACATTTGGATAATAATAAAACATAAACATAATATCGTAATACAAAATAAATCATTATAAGAAAAATAATAAAACTAATAAATTATTAGTTACATATCCACAACCCACGACTCAGTGTGGAGCATCTAACATAACTGGCCCGGACAAGAGGGCTCTCACAAGGCCGGATGACCGATATCAACGACACATGAAAAATGTTAAGGGAAAGGAGTGAGAAAACTCCGTGAGAGACGACACTCCAAATCGCCTCATACGTGCATCACATAAACTATTTTGAAAACCTTTTTGAAAACTACCACATGCAGATATATCCTTATACATATATATACACTCTAATACTTATAGTAGTGTTTCTGAAGAACCATTTCGAAAACTTTCGCAAGCAAGGCAAATAGCAACCAATCACCTAAGTTAAATAAGCAATTAAATAAACCAGATGGGTTACTTAAATACTCAAAACATACTTGAATAAAATATTTTCCTTGGAAATATTTACTTAGAATAATAGGGTTGAAAAACCAAACATAGTACTTGCTTTCAAAAACTTTTGCTAATAATAGTAATATAACTGAAGGGACTAGGATCTGATAGGTAAAGTCAACCGGACTCGATAATAGTCACTTACGCATGGATAGGACACTTAGGCACCTGATTAGCACTTAGGCGAAATATTGCCCTATGAGTTGGTAATAAGCCACTTAGGCATCTGATATATGTATGGCCACTTAGGCCCACTTAGGCAAATAACAGGCATCCAGACTGGTGATAGCCACATAGGTAAGTGAATAAGCATTGATATACCAAAGGCTATGCTACTCTGTAGCTGGGTGTCCCATATCAAAATGCTTATATATAAAACATTTTAATACACTTTAAAAATATCCAACAAACAACATGCAGAACAGACAAATCATTAACAAAACATACTTATTTTCATAATGAAATATTGAGCAGAGAATATTTCCAAATGCTGAACATAATTCTTATTTTGGAAAACATAGTTACATTTAGATGGAAAATATACTAAATTACATTCCAGAAAACTGAATACTTAGTTCAGAAAATATACTTAATTTTAGAGGGAAATACTTATCACGGAAAACATAACATATTTCAGAAAAGCTAAATATTTTGTACTGAAATATATATTCCTATCAAAATAGAAAAATTTTATTTCAGAAAGCGTAATAATTTTCAAAACTGGTTTTCATAGCAGATGTTATCACATAAGTTAGATTTTATTATTACCAAACCATTAATTAGTCCTGATTACATGCAAAGTCGGAGCATAGAAAAAACGTATAGGATTTCAAAAGACATAGCCTATGTGCTTGAAGTTGCCGACTCACTCACCTGGACGTCAAGCTAATAATCCAATCGCAGTCCATTAATGAATGGTTGGTCGCCTCGGAAATTGAACAGGCCTGAGAATAGAGATTTATTATAACGGAGTCAAATACTGTACTGTGACATTACTGAATATGTATGCAATGCAATGCATGATCAAACTCATGCTGCTATCAAAATTCCTATATCGATTGAAGACGTAGTGCTCTCGCCTAAAAAACTGAACACTTATAAATTAGGATCTAAATCTTGTACTCCTCATAATTAAAAATTGATTTCCTTAAATAATTTATAATCATATTGTAACCCTCGATAGTTCAAAATATTACCATTTATTTCTAACAATAGAAATCCTTCCAAAAAATACTCCAAATTTGTATCGGTCGTCACCCAAAGTTTTAAGTCGCTTCTGTCAACTCAAATCAACCTTTTAATCATTAATCCACAACTTATTTCACCAAACAAACTCAAATTACCAAGAATCTTATAATAGCCCGTCGGATTCTAATAGGATTATCTGTAGTTTTTTGTTCAGTCCCGCTTTGATATTGGATGTTGGGGGTGTTGAGTGGGTGATAAACGGTTTTTAGAGGGATCGCTTAAGTAAGCAATAGAGTATTAATCGAGTGATATGCATCATGGATTACTTGAGTAAGCAATTAGGCATTACTCGAGTGAAATGAGGCTTGGAATACTCGAGTAAGCCAATTAGTTACTCGAGTAAGCCGCGTTTGTGATGAACATCTGGGTAAATATTACTTGAGTAAGGAGATGTGTTACTTGAGTAAGAGGTGTGTCACTCGACTAAGGAGGCATGTCATTCGAGTGAGCAAGACAAATTCTGCAAAAGCGACGTCGTGTTGGGCAGGGGTCTATATATACCCCCACCCGACTCATTCGGTCTCACTCTCACCTTTCTCACTCAAATCGCTCCCAAACCATCCAGAAATCATTCCCGGTGGTTCCTATCCTTTCTAGACGTCTATTGAGGTAAGATTACACTTCTACATCTCTCGTTTCCCTTTTATGCAAGATTGTTCATATTATCGTTTGGAGAAAAATGTTGATAGGTTTGATTCCATAATGTTTCTGCTGGAATGATTGTTTGGGTTGACATATCATGCCATTTGGAGTCTAAAATCACTTAGATTAAGTTTGGAATCATAAGAATTAAGGATGTTCATAAATGGGTATGAATCATCATGGTTTTGGTCAATTTTGGATGATTCCGAGTTGTTATGATGAATTTGATCATAGATTTGTATTCAATGGGTTGATTAGAGCCAATGTGGGTGATTGGTAACAATTTTTATCGGTTAAATTGGAGTTAAACGAAGTTGGAAAAAATATGAGAAGTGACTTACTTGAGTAAGTCTTTCGGTTACTCGAGTAAGCCAGTGCTTGGTATTACTCTAGTAAGCTCTAGGTTGTCACTCAAGTAATCCATCACAAAAGGTTACTCGAGTGAGCTCCTCTGGTTTACTCGAGTAAGTCGTGGTCATAGGGACCTAAGTTGTAATTTTTCATATTTTGGTAATTTCTGAGAGTTAGGGGTCTAATTTGAGGATTTTGACTACTTGGAAAACTATTTTGTGATTTGGTAATGCTTGAGGAATATTTTGTAACTTGTCAAATCTCGGGAACTAAAACGTAATTTTCATGGTCGCGGACCAAACTATAGTTTTACGTAGATTTCATATTTCGGGTCAAGGGTGATAGATTCTCTCCCGAGGTAGATTTTTAGTGACTTCGAAGGTTTACATTTGCATTTGCATATCATGCATTGGTATCACCATAGTACCAGCATCATAATCTGATATTTGTTCTGTCTGTTTCTGTCTCAGCTACTTGTTCGTGCTAGCGAGACCCACCATCGACTAGTGGAGCTTGACTGGTTATCTTTGCTTTTGGACTCTTAGGTGAGAGAATAGCAACTTCAGACACATATGTTATGTCTTATGAAATTTACATGATTTTGGTGTGTTTGGGCTCATTCTGAACTTGACTTATTAATGGGTTGGCTAATTAATAATCCGGCTTATGTGATTATTAATACTCTGTATTCTGATTCTGATATTTAATATTTATATATATGGTATACATATATATAAATGTTTTCTGTAAAATATTTTCTGTTTTGCATGTCGTCTGATATATAGATATAGATATTTTGGAGAAGGGACACTTAGCTACGAGGTAGCATAGCCTTTGGTATACCAATAACCTGTCAAGGCCTCAGTTACCAAGGTTCAATGGTAGCAGTGTGTCCAGTCAAACAGACGTACTCTGTTTGATCTGTCTAGTGGCTCTGCTACACATCTAATATATGTCTGCATCTGGTCCCTATCCACCTCTATTACTAATATGTGTACATATATTCTATACTATGTTTGTTGTGTGCTCTCTCCTCTGTTTGCAAAGGATTTAAGAAATTGATTTTAAAGGAAATATTATATGTAGAGTGTATACATACTTATATGTACATATTGCATGCGGTATTTTTGAATGTTTTCAAACTAGTCTCTGTGACGCACGTATGAGATGATCTGGAGTGTTATTCCTCACTGAGTTTTACTCAACCCTTTAACATTTTCAGGTTGACTTTTGGCTCAACAATCGTCCGACATCTCCTTCTCAGTGAGGTGTCTGTATTATTGGTTATGGCACCCTTTTGGTCAGACTCTCCTCTTTTGCTTAGAGCTCAACATCAGGATGTTGTTGGGTTACCGAGCTTTCACATTTTTGTATTTTGATACTTACTATGATTTACACTTATACGATAATTTGTTATATTTATCTATACGAGGTATGTTTTCTTATATAAACGGTTTTATATTAAAATGTTGTTTTAATAAATTGGTTAATAATGAATGAATGAATGGGTAGTATGCCTGCAACTCTGAGGCTTGTGCGAGATAGGTCGGGCTTTCATAGACTGTCTGCCTCGTATGTCGGTCATGATCTGAAAACGGGTTGTGACAAAGGTGGTATCAGAGACCTAGGTTTCATCAGTTTGGGTTGGTGTGGAGCATAGGTATTTTTGATCGAGTCAGTCTGAATTGCCTATGTATATTCTTCTAACTTCTATTTTGGTATTGTTGCGAATCATCTGCATTCTGACGTTTGCATGTATGATTTGTTTGTCTGTTATCTGTAGATATGGCTCGATGTCGTCAAAGATGAGCTATTGTTAGGCGTGCTTTTGCCAAAGCCGCCAATCACTCTGTAGCGAGTCAGCCTACCCCGCCTATTTTGTCGGAGGTCATTGCTTCCGGACCACAGCCTCAGACCCAACCTCAGCCACAGCCTGTGGCTCAACTCGATCCATTTGAGCATTTTGCTACATATCTCGAGAGTATTCAGAGGCTTCTATCTGGTCAAGTAGTTGGAGTTCAACTGATACCTCAGCTTGCGGCACCACCTGTTCCTTCGACTCAGCTAAAGGTGGTCGTAACTATTGCTCCTATAGTTGCACCAGTGGCACCACAGGCCGGCGCTGGAGTTAGTTTGATATAGTTCCTGAAGCTCAAGCCCTCGAGATTTTCATGTGGAGTAGGAGATGATCCTCATCACTTTTTCACTGCAGTGGAGCGTTATTTTTGATCCCAGAGGATCTTTGATGATGCTGACAGGGTTCAACTTGCTGATTTCCTGCTAGGTGACTGTGCAGAGTCGTGGTGGCAGGAGTTTGAGACACATGGGGTTGTCTCATGGACTGAGTTCGAGAATGAACTCATGGTTACTATCCTTCCACAGAGTATTAGAGGCAGAAAGGAGGATGTGTTCAGTGATTTTCATTAGGATCCAGGTGTGGTAGTGACAGAGTATGAGAAGAGGTTTAGGGAGCTCAGTAGGTATGCTCTCGAGGATTGTCGAAGTGAGAAGACTCTGGCAAGGAAGTTTCAGAGGGGTTTGCACCCAAGGTTCGACAAGATGGTGGCGAGCCACTGATTGACCACTGTGAGGTAGAAGGCTGAATTTGCTAGAGCAATAGAATATGTTGAGGAGAGGCACCCGAGGGATCCCAAGAGGGCGAAGACCGAGGGTACATCGGGAGGCCAACAGAGCCGCAGTCAGGGTGGAGGTCGACACTCTTCTAGGGGATAGAGGCAGAGTCAGAGTACTCCTAGCTTCAGTATGGCACAACCAGTTGGGCATGCCGGAGGTCAGAGTGAAGGACATGGTTTGAGGAGTTTGTTGCTGCCTTGCACCACTTGTGGGAGGAGACATCCTGAGGTGTTCAACAAGGCGTCAGACAACTGTTTCCATTGTTATCAGTCGGGACACATGGTTGCTGAATGTTTGCTCAAGCTTGGAGTTGGATCGCAAGCTGGACAGTCAATAGTAGGAGGTTCTGGTACTACTAGTGATGGAGCTGACATAGGTAATGGTGGATGCAAGACATGATTTAAGAGCCATGGCCAAGTTGGTCAGAGTGGCGGTCGAGGACAGACCGGTCAGGGCAGTACAACCACAGGGTGTCAAGCACGGGTATACCATTTGACACGACAGGAGACGCAAGCCTCTAATGCTGCGTGACTGGTACACTTTCTATTTTTGAGACTCATGCATATGTCTTATTCGATACGGGAGCATCACATTCGTTCATCACCCCACATTTTGTTGAGCCTGCTAGGTTAGTGTTGCATCAGTTGGACAAATTGTTGGAGGTTGCATCACCTTTAGGCAGTAAATTGCTAACTGATTCTAGGGTGAAGGATTGTGTGATCACCATTGATGGGGCACAAGCTAATAACCGACCTAATTCTCCTAGATGTTGGGAAATTTGATGTCATACTTGGCATGGATTGGCTATCGACTTGACACGCTATCCTAGATTATTTTGTAAAGAGATTATGTTTTCGACCGACGGGTCAAAATGAGTTTTGCTATCAGGGGAAGTGTGACAGCGTCATGTGAGGGTACGTATTTGCCATTAGAGCAGAAAGGATGATCCTTCGGGGTTATGAGGCGTACTTGGCCTTTGTGTTCACCGAGCTGCAGAGTTCGAAGTTGAGTCTAGGAGATGTACCAGTGGTGCGAGAGTTCTCTGATGTATTTTTCGAGGATTTACCGGGACTCCCTCCTGAGAGGGAGATTGAGTTTGCCATGGAGGTGCAGTTGGGTGTCGATCCGATATCGATTCCACCGTATCAGATGGCCCCAATTGAATTAAAGGGGTTGGAGACATTCATGGATTTAATGAACAGAGTGTTCAGACCATATTTGGATCAGTTCGTAATTGTTTTCATTGATGACATTCTGATCTACTCGAGGAGTAAAGAGGAGCATGAGGACCACTTGAGGTCAGTGTTGCAGACTTTGCAAGAACATCAGCTTTATGCTAAGTTCTCGAAGTGTGAATTCTGGCTCGAACAAGTTCCGTTTCTCGGATAAGTGGTGTCAAGAGATGGCATCATGGTAGACCCAAAGAAGGTTGAGGTAGTACTCCATTGGGAGAGCCCTAAGATAGCTACGGAGATTCGGAGTTTCCTTGGTTTGACCAGGTATTATAAGAGATTTATCCAAGATTTCTCTAGGATTACTGCTCCTATGACTCGGTTGACGCAAAAGAGAGTTAAATTTATTTGGTCTGACAGGTATGAGGAGAGTTTTCAAAAGCTTAAGAGGTGTCTGACAAGTGCACCAGTGTTGGTCCTATCGTTGGGTTCTGGAGGGTTTGCAGTGTATTGCGATGCATCGAGAGTTAGCTTAGAATGTGTATTGATGCAACATGGTAAGGTAATTGCCTATGCATCATGACAACTTAAGAGGCATGAATAGAACTATCTGACACACGACTTAAAGTTAGCTGCAGTGGTGTTTGCACTCAATATTTGGAGGCATTATTTATACGGAGAGACTTTTGAGATCTTCACAAATCATAAGAGTCTGAAGTACATTTTTGGGTAGTAAGACCTGAATCTGAGACAGAGATGTTGGCTGGAGTTGCTGAAGGATTATGATTGCATCATATCATATTATCCTAGCAAGGCTAAGTTGTTGTCGATGCTCTGAGTAGGAAGTCGATGGGTAGCTTAGCTCTTATCTTTGTTGAGAGATGACCTGCAGTGTCTGAATGGCAGTGTCTAATGGAGTCTGGGGTTGAGCTACAGTTTGATAATTCAGGGGCTTTATTTGGCCACGTTGAGGCGATGCCTATATTGTTGGATCGAGTCCGAGAGGCTCAGAAGGAGGATTCTGAGGTGCAGAGTTTGATCGAGAGAGTTAAATCATTTGGTGTGCCTGGGTTCAACGTTGATGATTCTGGAGTTCTATGGTTTGGGCTGAGATTGTGCGTACCATCGTCTGGTGGGTTACGCGAGGAGATTATGACCGAAGGGCATAGCTCCACATATTTTGTATACTTAGGGTACATTAATATGTATCAGGATCTTTGAGAGTCTTATTGGTGGCTAAGGATGAAGAAGAACATAACTGAGCTTGTTAGTCGATGTCTGACATGTCAGCAGGTTAAGTTTGAGCACCAACGTCCTTTTGGGTTGATGTAACAGTACCCATTCCGGAGTGGAAATGGGATTGCATCACGATAGATTTTGTATTTGGACTACCGATGATGTCTTCTGGGTATGATTCCATTTGGGTTATCGTTGATCGATTGACCAAGTCGGCACATTTTCTTTCTGTCAAGACGACATATGGAGCGGCACGCTTAGCGAAGTTATATGTTGACAAGATTGTATGTCTGCATGGGGTGCCTGACAGATGACCTCAGTTTGTGTCACAGTTTTGACGTAAACTACAAGAGGAGTTAGGTACTCGACTGGATTTTAGTACTACTTCTCATCTGCAGACCAATGGACAGTTCGAGTGTACGATTCAGACTCTGAAGGATAAGTTGAGAGCGTGCGCTCTGGATTTCGCTGGGAATTGGGATTCCCATTGACATAAGTAAAAAAAACAGCTAAAAAGGACTAATAAGCAAAAATAAGAAAAAAAGACTTAACTAACAAAAAATGAAAAAAATATATAAGCTCTGTGTTGAAATTCAGCCACTGTATGAAAAGAAGGGATTCTCCATATGAAAAGAAGGATGTGCTTGCTTGGTTGTTTTTCTAAGTTGCACAAATTATTATCTTCATAATTGTTAAATCTTCTGGAATCTCGAAGATCCGATGTGAACTGGCCATTGGGCCCAAAACCATTGTTTTTCTTTCGGTTTTCGGCCCCATATTAGGTCGGTTACATGCTTGATTTCTTTGGTTGTTAATGGGCTTCGAAGTAACACCAAACTCTCCATGTTGGGCCTCGTTAGAAACATCTTTGGATCCATTTAAGAAGCCCCTTGCAAGACCTCCCCTCGTCTTTTTTTTTTTTGGTTTTTTCCTTTATAATTAGATGATTAGTTTCATGTTTTTTTGTACAGTTCATCTTCAAAACTCTTCACCTATTTTGAATCTCATCCTCCAAATTCATTTGAAGAGATAGTGTTTATTTTGGAGATGAATTGATCCAAAAGGAATAAGATTTTATCAAGAAAATAACGTGTTTATTAGAAAACTTTCTCGGTTCTCGTTGAGTGACATTGAATGGGATTGAAGTCTCGCATGGGAAGCTAGTAACTGAATTAGTCTTAGCGGACAAGTGTAAGATGAGATTTAATTTCAAAAAGTAAGTCTTGTTAAGGTTTTGACAAAAAATTAGAATACTCTATTTGAATGGAGAAAAAATGGTTTGAAATAAGGAATTCATGGAAAAACCCTAATCAATTTCTACCAATTATGTTTTCAACTTTAGTTTATTGTTCTCTAATTAGTCTTTTAATTTCAACACTTGTCAAACACCCAGTCATCAATAAAATCATCATTTTTTTGTTTCACTTTGTTTTTTGTTCTGACAACAAAGTTTCTTATCTTCGCAAACACAAATTTGTAAAAAGGCACTTTTTTTGGCTTAATTTTCGAAGTCTAAGTGCGCATTTTATTGTGGTTCGGAGAGTTACCACAAATCCTAACAAGCTTTTCCTTAATTTATTGTTACCCAAATTTCCAAACTTTGGTGGGAACACATCCCCACAGTTTTCATAGTAGGTGCAGCTTGGCTAGTTTTATTGGTAATGAAAATTCTCTGTTGAAGAAAAAATGTCGAATATAAGTCAAACCAAAATCTATCAAATTCAAACCCCTCGAAATGTGTATAATTACAAAAAATTCAAAGAGAAATATATTTACATCATCAAAGAATCATACAAAAACTATCAAAATCACACTATCCACATTTCAGGTCTCTCTTCATTTGAAGAGAGGGGTACCACATGATTCCTGAAGCTCTAACAAGAAACCTGTCCTCAACCGTTCAGCAATCTGTTCACTATGCACATTCTGATTGATCTGAGCCATTTTCGAGTCTGTTTGCAAGCATAAAAAATCTGTACTTGTAATGTACATTAATATGCAACTTGTGTATCCATCAGGGAAATTTGGTTGAAAGCCAAAAAAATGAAAACAATTCATTAATTAGTTCTGTTTGATAAATCCTGATATGGATCTACCCAACATTTGTCTTCCTTCACAGCATTTTTCCATCTTTTCTTAAACGTCTGCATCTCAACATAAGACTGCATCCTCACCTGCACAGAGATTATCATGTCAGCTGCCTAAATGAAGCGTGGGAGAAAATCGTGACAATAAATTACTGCACGAGTTCAATAAATATCAAGGAGACGTACTTCAGGTCTGCTCTCAACTTTTTTAGACCATGATTGTGCCTGCGATAACAGATAAAAAAATATTCAATATTTTGTTAAAAGAATTAGGTACAAGGCGATTACATGATCAACAACTTACGAACTGAACCAATGGTTCGGATCTATTCAATTGCTGCTCATGAGAATTTGGCTGCACAGAAGTGCCAAGAATGGAAAACAGAATTATACCGATGTGGCAACGGATTTTCTTCCTCAAGAAGGCTGTAAAATCATAAATAAATTTGCCAAGTTTTATGCTCACCTCAGTTTCATTGAACACTCCAAGGGTAGGAAGACCCAGATGTACTATGTACTCTGAATCAACAACTCCAACATTCTTTGTACGGTTGCCCTGTAAAGAGGTAGCATTGTCACTACATGGAATAACCAAAACTAAATACACAGGACTGAATAAAGTACACAAGTTGCTCTTACGATGTAACAAACAAAAACAATAAACTAAAACCTGTGCGCAATAACCAAGCTGCATATCCAGACCCCAAGCATGGATCAAGTCGTTCTAACACAAATGAAAGACAAGTTTTAGAGCCATAGCAAACTGAGCTTAACAAATCCAAAACATAATTCTTTACCAAGTGCATGAGCTGAAATGCCAAAGATTAAACATTAAAATATTAACATCACAAATGTTAACTCTTGCAAATATCTTCCCATAGTATTTCACAGCACACATCAAACAATGTGGTCTAACATTTTGTACTTATCTTAATGTAGAAAATGAAAGCACAAAGTAACAAATCTTTTTCCTAATTTGCCAATTCAATTTACGGCAGATGCATACTTCTTACGATCACAAAATGACACATTATATACCTGAATCATGTACCATGCACATCGCCAGGCTGCCCTTGAGAAAACAGGTGCCATCATTTCCACCCAACTGTTGTATATTTTGTTAATGACCAAAAGAACAGCAAATTTATGTTTCAAACATATGTTCTATTTAAAAAAGTAAAAATCTTCTGAAACATAAATAACAATTAAAATGACGAAGATTCTTTACCCTATGCATGGAGGAGATGTGCTGTTCCCGTAACACCTTCCACCGCCTTTGAATTTATAAATCCTTCTGTACAATGATTAATATAAAAGAATTACACATGTTTCATGCCCCAAAATGCATTTTGTTTTCTTCAAACTGAAGCAGCTAGAATAACAGAGAATGCAACAAGACTTAATTCGCATAAAACTGAGTTTCTAATACCAATATCAAATGGATTCTATTATGTACTAAAAGTGGCTGAGCCAAATCAACCACCGACCAACAACCCTGGTAATCACTGGTGCACGCACACACATACAACAAAAAAAAAACGTTTTCATATATCGAAACAAACACAACTTTCACGAGGCATGAAACATTTGCTTGGCATTGCAAATTTTGATTATTTACAATACATCAAAGATAAAACTGAAAACTTTTCAGATTAAATAAAAAGAAAGAATAGCTGAAGTAGAAGATTGAGTCATGGCCGTAAGGTCCACATTTCAGAAGGCACCTTTCATCAAAAAAAAAAAAAAAACGGAGATGCTAGGATAACCTGGAGAGCTTGTCGAGGAAAAGAAGCAATTATGGCCAAGGAAAATAATAACCTGTGCACCCTTCCCTTCCTATTACGCACAGTAATCGGATGATGAACCTCTGATTTCGAGGGATCAAGTGCTGGCTGTGATATTTCAAGTCCTTCATCCTTAATGATGGATAAATATCTGCAAGAGTCCAACATCATAAAAAAAATAAAATAAAATAAAATTTTCTTATCATATCATAGCAATATAAAAGAAAAAAAAAATTGAAAGAGCACCTCTGGGTCCTGCTATCAGAAAGAAAAACACAATGGTAGAATAAATATTAGAAAACACAATGGTAGAATAAACATTAGCCTATACTGTTTCGTATCCAAGATGTTTAAATCATATTTAGATTACTTATCACATCATTTGTGAAAAATATAGCATATCTGAAACCTCTATGAGAATGTTAGGGCAATAGGACGATATGGACACCCTTATTGCACAGGTGCCACAAACCATTGGCACCCTAATCACTGAAAAGAACTACACATAGAAGTTCAATATCATAACTCAATCCCATTCAAAATTGTAGAGAGGCTTACCGCATTGGGTTAAAATTCTCGACTCCAAGGTCTTCATCCCAAAGAAATACATAATCATAGTCAACAACAATGTCTGGATGCAAAAAACGTTTGGCAAACCACCTGTGCAGTAAAATCAATTGTTTTGATTAATATCCTAACACACAAATACTTGTACACAAACAACTAGTACAAATCTACGCGCCACACACCCACAAATGCACATAGGCACATATGAAGCTCAATATTAAGATCATCTGTGCCAGTTTGCACATATGTACACAAACAGCTAAAAGAAACAACAATTTGAATTAACCTAACCATTTTGTTTGATTCACTGCAGAAACATGAATGGCACGGTCACTCCACAAAAGATCCCTCCATTTGTCCACAACACCATCATAATGGAAAAGCATAACAACAAAATTGCTAGGAGGAAACTGAATGAATTATAAAAAAAAATTCCATTACCATATGCACTGAGAAAATTTACAAGAGTAAGAAAGTAAGGCCATGCCTTACCTTCTCAACAATACTGTTCACTATATATTTTTGCTTGATTCCGACTGCAATTGCCAACAAGTTCATCGAGGACTTTGGCTTGTTCTGCATGGAAATAGTGAAAAATATGACACCCATTAAAGGTTCCACCATAGCAATTAAAAGAAAGTTGTGCTCATTACACCTTCAATCCTCACGTTACTTTAAGCAAAAGCTCACTGCAATTCGATATATAAATTCAAGCTCACAACACAAGTCAAATAATTATGATAACTTAGTTATCTATTCATCATTTACTCAAATTTTTAAGTGCCAAATTCAGAATAAAGCACACTTGTGAAGGCATTTAAGTCCTGAGTCCTATTAACATTAGCACAAAAGTGTAATTCAGTATCAACCATTGCGTGCTTCACAATTGAAGAAAATAAAACAGAGCATTTCGTTGAGGAACATAAAAATACAAAGATTGAAACATTGTTTACTAACCTATAACTCATATACCAAATGCCTGGAATTATTAATTTCTTCCATGAATGATCATGCAACAGAAAATTTTTTTGCTTACATCTTTCATAGATGAGCTCCATAGAGGCCGCATATCAAAGTTTGATGTTTTGGCAACTATGCCTTTGGGCAATGGCTCACTTCCAGGAGGTCTACAATGGTTCTAAGCAACCCAAGATATATATAAGAAAAACACACATTGTTAAAGAATAGTTTTGAAAATTCCTCAAAGAGACACAAACCTGACATCTGGTAGATCTTGCATTCTGCACTATCCCAGTGACATGCCATCCTAATAATTTCTGCATGGATAGTTTGCATACAAAATCAGCTCAGAGGGTTATTTTTATTATTGCTCTTAAAAGTGCAAATGAAAGTACGCATCTCCATTTTTTTAGAGTTTCTTTTTCAAAAAAAAAAAAGAGCATGTTAGAGATCATTGCTCAGGCTTTTATACATGAGTATGGTCAATTCAAGGTGGAATCAATAGAGAGTTTGCTTCTTCACTTCAAATACATTTCAATCAACTCCTCCCAAGAAACCACAGAAACAGTGGGAGATAAACAGAACTCTAAATATCCCTCCCACCAGTTGGCAACTGGCTTTGGCTCAGTGATGTTTCCATTGGCAAAAGGATTGAAGCTGAAACGCATTCAGAGCCCAACAAATGAAGTGGGGGGGGGACCACTCAACTAGTTTCTCATTGTCAAAGAAAGTTTGAAGACAAGAGACAATGCAATTTTGCAAGTTAATTTTTATACTACAACTAAAATAAATAAGAAATTCCCACAAGAATATGCAACTATCATGTCATGATAAACATGCATTTGACCAAAAAAATAATGGCCTACATGTTTCTATTTTGCAAAAGGAAATTTAATAAGAAATATAGAAGAGATACCTACTTGCTTATATTCCTTTCCAGCAAACAAACTGCTGGCAAAATAAGCACCACAAATCAAAAAAGCTGCAAATAAGAGACTGTAGAAGCATGACCTGCTCCTAGGATCTGCTGGAGCAGATGGCTGAGAAGGTAGCAAAAAATAATTATGAAAAATCAGGTGAATAAGTTCACACCACAACTTTGAATAAAACAAACTACAAAGACAAAAAAAAAAAAGAGGTTTCCATGGCAGGGGGAAAGGTCTGATGATCATGAACTCTCTTTGAGCAAAAAGACAATGGAGGTTATATGAATTGTGATATCACAAAATCCTAAAAAATTACTTCGTAGTACTGAAACAACATTGAGTAAACTCAGAAAATAGTCACTCGACATATGAATTCATGTCCTGCCTCTATGTCAACCAGGCATTCAAGATGTTTCCCTTCAAACAATCCATCACATGAACTCAAAAGTCTAATTACATAGTCCAACCTAAGTTATTAGTCTCATAACATTAGTCAATAACAGAGAACTACCAACTATTTCATTAAACTATGACAGTAAATACTTGCATAATTCAAAATTAACAACATTCATTCAATAAGGAGAGCGAAACCATGAGACAGAATCATCAAACTTAAAATCTGTTCAGTCCCTTCTGAGAATTTAAATCTTCCTCAATAAAGATTTCAACTTTGAATCTTCTTTTCGCCCTTCCCCCCCGTTTCTCACAGTACTAAATTTAAAACATGTTGCACATGAATTGTGACAATAAGGGCATAAAGTCCCATAATCCAACATCATTCACTCCTAAGGAGCAAAAAGAGGTTATCAAAGGCAACCCTTTTTTCTATTTCAGTCAACGAAACCCTTAAACCGTATCTCCCTCAAAATTATATCTCCAAAATATTCCAAACGAATAATACAAAAAAAAAAAACTTTAACAAAAACAACAAACTAACAACATCACAATTCCCAAAACACACAAGTTCAATCATCTACGCAAGATAATTCAAACAAAAAAAGCAAAATAATTACAAGAACAAAGAGAGGCTTACACAGCTGAGAGTCTTCATCACGAAGAGAAACCAGAAAGCTATGAAGCAGAAAACAGCACCACAGAGGAAACAAAGGAGAAAGGTGGGAACTTTTGTGGGTTTATGATTACTTTAACGAAGTTGAAAACGAAAGAGATAAAGCAAAGAATAGTTTTGGACACAGAAAGAAAGTTGATGGGAGAAAGCAAAGCAGAAAAGGTTGGAGAAAGAAGTTAGTGCTAAAAGGAATCTCCTTGCCAAGAGATAAAACGGTGACGTAACAAGAAAGAGAAAGCAAAGTT
>CAODLS010333430.1:0-11920 GCA_948243855.1 Flueggea neowawraea
CCAGAACAAACCATCTCCTCAGGAGTCCCACCACAAGAAGTTTTTGGATTCAGTCCTGCTTCCTCCATAGTCTCAAAAAATGGAGGATTACACATGCAGAAGTCAAACTTCTCACCATCTCTGACTACACCAAGAAGAACCAGTGGTCCGCAATACTTCTGATCTTCATCCACTGGTTGAGCAGATGAAGACGAGGACACAATATCTACTTCTTCAAACACTCCCTCAGCAATTTTGGACTCCCTTTTGCCATCTGTGGTCTCACCATTAATAAACTCTCCAACAGATGCCACCTCTTCAGAGTTCTCAACCTTTCTAATTTCAATAAGGTCTGAGATATGTCCATTACTTCTAACATTTTTCTCTGCCCATTCTACTGCTACATCAGTTACATCTGAATTTTGCAAACACAAAAAATTACTTTTTTTAGTTCATGATACAATTGAATTATTAAAAACTACTTTCAGAAGACGAACATAACTGCAAAACAACTAAAAGTAGAGAAAGAAAAAAGGATGGTAAAGTACCTGACCCAACAAAACTCCATCCAAGAAGAGAGGCACCAAGAAGGGGGTAAATGCAGCTAGATCCAGTGCCTATATCAAAACCTCTCACAGCATCTCCTCTGGAATCATTTTTTGGAATGATATCGGATGACAGAAGATCTTCAATCCAATGAATGTAGTTGGACCTATTTGGCACTGCAGGACAGAGCTGCCCGTCAGGAATCCACCTGCGTAAACCAAAATCCAACGGCAATCAATCAAAAAATCAAAAAAGGCATATTCATTCCACTCTTTATAACCCCAAAGCAAAGAATTCAATATGGGAATAGGGAAAACCACGAGACAGAACCTTATAAAACAATTAAAAGAAAAAAGAAAGAGTGAGAGAGAGAGAGAAACTGATTTCAGTGTTCACATTTCCAACAATTAACATATCCAAATCCCAACAAAAACCAACAGCACAAAACTAGAAGCATCCTTACTTTTCAGGCTCACTAATATAGCTCAACAACAGTACATCAAAAGTACTTGCAAAGACAAAATACTAACAAGAAAGCCAGAGACTAAAACCTCCGCAGACAAAAATCCAAAGTAACACGATCAAAGATAGACATTTTTCTTTAACAAACGAGTCCTTGTTTCACTCATTATAATTTACAACCAAAAACCAACGGTAACTAACAAAATCAAAGCACAGATTTTGAAAAAAAAAAAAGGAAAGGAAAGCCAGAGACTTGAAAATTGAAATCACATATAGTCTAAACAAATTACATTCAAGTCTATAGAACCAACCACCAAGATAGTACTCTTCTCTTATCCAAACATGGCCTTATTTGACTCATTAACCCTATATTTTGTTTGATTATTTGGTGCACACTCTTCAAACCCGAAATTCCGAGCAAATTCAAATTAAAAAGCAACAAGAACGCCACTTTTTGTAATTCCAACGACAACCCGAATTCAAATTGTCCACAAAGAGTAAAGGGTATCAGTAGTTCCTTTGAATTACCAATTGAGGCCGTGGTCGTGGAGGAGGAGGACGCGTGTGAGCTCGCGAGTGGCATTATAATCAGTCCAGTCAATTCGGGGACGACCGTCGCGAGAGTAGAAAACGAAGGGCTCAAAGGAAGGGTAGAGAGAAGCCAAGAGGGCGAAATCGGGCGGGTTTTCGGAGTATTTGTTTGTGGGGTGAATCGTAGGTCGTTCTGCTCTCTTTCTCTTGTTCTTCTTGCTCCCCATATGTCTGCATGTGGCAACAGGCAAGACTGTACTTACGGAGACGCTGGAAGATTCAAATTGCGAGATTTGACGACGATGTTGACTTTTTCTTTGATTTTGGGCTGCATAATAATCTGTTGGGCTTCTCTAAATTTGTGCCATATGCGAAGGTCCATAACAAGGAAGATCCAAGCTCGTTATGAGGTAGGAATAAATAGTAAAAACTGTGGGTAAATTACACTTTTGAACCCAGTCCAAAATAATAACTCAAGTCCAAATTAATAACTCAAATATTCTTTAACTTTTTAGAGAAATTGAGGACAATCATAAGAATTTGACTTCTATTTCTTGAGAAAAAATAAGAAAATATCGGCAAAAAAAAAATCAACAAAGCTATACAACCGGTATATAATTGTGTACATAGAGTGGACAGAATGAGTAAAAATGTGGACAAGGCTAAAAATGTATCGCCAAAAAAAATTCAATTTGACTTCAATTTCTGCATTTTAGTCAACATCAAATCAGCTGCCATACCCCATCGAGTTGCTCTTCGTCTTCGTCACCTTCAAGGACCTCTTCTAGCTTTGCCTCCATGTTCTCCACGAGCCAGATTTCGTCTATCACGAAGTGAGAGAGAGAGAGAACATGATGCGAAGTATTGTCTAGCGATGGACGACGTGAGGGTCAGCAGTAGTGGAGGAGCTGCAGAAGAGGTGGTGAGGTCGGAAAGGTGGAGGAGAACATGAGGTAGTGGTGGTGGTGGTGGTGATGGTGATGGTGGCAGGAAGAGAGAGAAAAGTGAAGAGAATTTAAGGAAAAAAAAAAGAATAAAAACAAAACAAATATGGTATATGATTTATTGTCTTGAGAAAAATGGCATTTTAGAAAGATGCAAAACTAGGGCAGAATTTGAGATGGAACCAAAGTCATAGGCGGCCAACTTACGTAGTTTCTACAGAAGCTAATCCTAAAGAAAACGCCAAACAAGAGTCCTTTTCTCTATCAACAAAGTTTAAGCACAAGATCGTCCTAGCATGTTTTTAGTAAATTGTAGAAATTTATTGTAAAGTTAAAAAGCAAAGAAATTGTCACGTCTTTATAAAAATTGAATATATATTAATAGTGAATATGCTCAACAAACACCATCAACCTTCACAAAATAAATACTCCATATCTCATTTGTTAAGTTCGTTTTTCTACGCATTCTACAAAGTTGACAGTTCATCACCGCCTAAAATCTTCAAGCCAATTAACGAGAGAAGAATCTCAATTATCTTCTCGGTCTTTTTCTTTTACAAAACAATATAGTGTTGATTATAAATAAAAGTAAAATATCTAATATATACGAGAAAGAGAAAGATGTAAAAAACAAATTAAATTAAACTAGATTAGGAATGAGATTGGATGAGATTTTGCGTATCTCTTGTAAACCAATGAATATATATCATTGTTTTTTTCTTTTCTTCAGAAATTTGTCTAATCTTAATGTTTCAGAAACAAGGGACAAATATGCAGACGAATCCATGTCAAAGGAACAGAAAGAGCCAAGGTAATGGCACGTCGCTTTACATTGGCTTAACATCAACCATAAAATCATCTCCATTATCCAACTTTAATCCAACTGTTGTTGTCTATTTCATTTGTCCGTTTGTATTATCCAACTTAGATTATATATTCTTCAGCAACAGAATCAATGTTTTTGGAAAATATTAAGGAGATATTTTCCATTTAATATTGATTTAATATGCAAAAACTTTAATTCAAAATTATTTGCTCAACAAATTTAAAGCAAAAAGAATCACATCTGGGTTTTTTTTATAATATAATATGCTAATCATCATACTAAAAAAATAAGCACACTCAATTGTCTTGACCACAAATTGAGTTTATTTTTTTCCCTAATTAATGGGGAGAACCCTTTTTGAGTGTTGGTGCCAAAATCAGCATTAGAAAAAGACATCAGGAAAACATAAAAGGTTGGTGAACCAATCAAGGAAGAGGAATATCCACATAAACAGTGAGCTGAGTCAGCATAGGACGGCATCCGATGGATAAGCTCATGAGCACATCAAAACCATAGCCATACACAGAAGTCACTTTGAGCTTCTACATATACCTACCCACCCACTCTTTCCTCCACCACTTCAAACCTCACTCTCCCATTTCCAATATTGCTTCCTTTTCTCCAACCTTCAACTTCAATTATTCATATCCAGAAATAAAAACCCCATCTAGTGTTTGTGTTTCTTCAGTTTATCTACTAGTATATTGCTGTCTATATATTTTGTGTCTCTAATTAGACGGATCCTTAACTTTTCTTTTTATTATCCAAATTTTATTTGACTATTCATCTAGTTACAAATCGTTACTTAACTTTTCGCTGTATAATTTGTTAGTTTATAATCTAATTCTACTGAAATTTACTACATTTGACTTTTTCAGCCAGTATTTCTTTTATTTTTTACAAGTTTTTGCCCTTTTTGTTCACTAAAAGTACTATATTAATCATAATTTTAGTGTATTACACTATTTAGAAAGAGTCGAGCTCTAAATTTTAAAATTAATAAAATATTATTATTCTAAAGTTTGGAATTATATATACTTCAAATAGGAATCCACTATAACAACAAATTTAATGGCATCCACGTCAACGTTGTCGTTTTATGAAGTGCTTGGGATTTCAAGGAGTGCAAGTTGCCACGAGATTAAAGCGGCGTATAGAAAACTAGCAAGAGTTTGCCATCCTGATGTGGTTTCAATGAAGCAAAAGGATGTGTCAGCTAACGAGTTCATGAAAATCCATGCGGCCTATTCTACGTTATCTGACCCTGATAAGTGAGCAAATTACGATAGAGACCTTTACAGCCATGGAAGACCACTTGGCTCATCGTCTAATTTAAGATCAGCAGCTATGGCAGCTGCTTCTGGTTTTACTAGTAGGTGGGAGACTGATCAGTGTTGGTAGTTTTTAATAGAGGAAATTACCCCACATGTTTGTTTTTGTATTTAAATTTTATATTATTAACATAGATATATTATATTTTCTATTAATTAATATTTTGATGCAAAAATATATATTATTTTAATAAACATGTTCTCTCTCTTCTTTCTACTCACTCTCAATAGTTTTTATCTCTCTTCTCTCCCCCCTCACTGCTCTCTCTCATCCCGTTCCTCTCTCAGTCCTCCTTCTCCTACTCCTCCTCGGTCTCACTCTTTTGTCTGTTTGCGTCAATGAAGCCATTGCTCTATTACAAATGGAGATTGTAAATACTCGGTCCTAATGTGAATGGTAGTCTAAGAGAGGGGTAAATTGGAGTTTTAAAAATTTAAAAATTTTGTTAAAAATCTTTTGTAAAATAAGACAAATAACAAAGTTCTTTTCAAACCAAAATCAAAGTATAAATGCGGAAACAATAAAACCACCAATTCACAAACCAAACAACACAAATACAAAGCAATGTAAAGAGAGTAAGGGAGAGAGAAAATAAAGCCTTAATTTATAATGGTTTAGTCCTCTTTACCTACATCCACTCCTCTAGACCCACTAGAGAATTTTAATCCACTAACTCTTCACTTGCGGGTGGAGGAAAACTATTTACACCACTTGTTTTTATGGGCTCAACAAGCAAATTGTTATACTTTGTTTTAAAGACAAAACAAGTAAACCAAAACACTAGTTTTTGTGGGCTCAACTAGCAAACCGTTTCCTTAGTGTTTGTAGACTCAACTAGAAAACCGTATCCACTTGTTTTCAAGACAAAACAAGCAAACCAAACCTCTAGTTTTTGCATGATCAACTAGCAAACCGAACTACTAGTTTTATAAGGCTTATTAGCAACCACTCTTATTTTTCTAAGGCACAACAAGAGAACATATTTATCTCAAGCAAACAACCTTGCTTGATACAAAATCAACCCAAGAGCATAACAAATTTAAACTCACACCAACCCAGAAATCAGATTGCAAATAAATAGCTCAAATGAGTTATAAAGGTAGATATGATAGATAAAATGAATAGCAAGTCTTGACAAAGATATATCTTCTCTTTTTCTATTGATATGGGGTGTCTATATATAATCACTTGAAAGAATATAGTCGTTGGAAGTCTTGAAGTAGTCATTGTAAGAGAGTGGAAAATTATGATTTAAATGACGTCACTGCCTTCTACGTGCGTAGTTCTTGAGTTATACATGCTTTGTATGCAAATTTTTGTGCATCGATAGAACTCTAGTAATCACTGCCTTGGATAAATTAGCATATACGTTCCTTAGTCCTATTCTACGTGCATAGGCTCATGATCTGCGTGCATTTATCTAAATTCCAAAATATGTGATTTCACCCAGACATTTTACTACATGCATAACTCCTCCTTCTATATGAGTAATCGGATATTCAAATTGAACCTTTGAATCTTCACGTGACTTGTGTTAGATAATATTTGAAATTCAAATCCCGATTAACGTCTTGACCTTGTCTGCATCTGCAGCTCGTCTACATGCATATAATGTCTTTTCAAAGATTTCATCTTTTCTTTTCTACACGCCTTGTTGCATCCTTTTACGTGTTTGATATTTCAAACACTCAACTCATCTAGACACTTGCCCGACTATGTGCGTAGCATACCGTCTATATGCGTAGATCAATTTCTGGCACTTTTTACTTCCTGACTTCTATGCACACTGCATCACTCTCTACGCATAAATGACATGTCCTACGTGTTTAGATTGCATAGTAAGTGCTTTATTGTCAGATATCAGCAAGTTTGCTCCTTTGCATCTCTTTCATGGATGTTTTGCATTCATCAGCATCAAAACCGAGCTCAACAGAGATCTCTAAGGCTAAGTCATTCTTCTACAACGTTAGGTTTCAAAATCTAAGTGGGACGATGATAATAATGCTTTTTCATTGTTTTTCCTTTTTCATTTGTCTATGTTGCCGCATCTGCAAATGAAAATATGGATCCTTCTACTATTGGTGAGCTTTGTTAAAAGTTGATGTCTTGAAAATTAATATGTTTTTTTACATGAATTTGATAGCACTTTTTGTCCTTTAGGTTTCCGAGAGAGAGAGAGGCATTGCAACAAGATGAGAGGGGGGAGGCAGATAGAGAGAGAGTGACAGAAGAGAGAGGGAGAGAGATGGATAGCAGTGGCGGCTAAGGTTTCAAAACACTAGTTCTTCCGCCCCATGAACAAGGAGATGTTTGGAAAATTATTTAATGGCCTAAATTTTTTTAAAATTACAATTGAGAACATTTTGTACTCATTTTCGTATTTATAATATTGAAAATATTTTGTACTCATTTTCATATCTATAATAGTGAGAACATTTCATACTCATTCTCGTATGTGCAAAACTAAGAACAATTTGTTCTAGTTTTGTACTCATTTTGTACTCATTTATTTCCATGATAAGTGTAAATAAATGAGTATATAAAACTGATAACAACTGGTTCTCATTTTGTGCTCATTTTGAATCTAGAATATGAATACATATTGTTCTTGTTTTGTACTCATTTTGTACTTGTTTGTATTTAGTTTATTCTTGTTTGCACTCATTTGTACTCGTTTTTATAAGCATAAAAGTAGAACAATCCGGTCTCGTTTTGTTCTCATTTTGTATCTGAAATTCTAAGTACATTATGGTATCGTTTTGTACTCATTTTCTATCGTGTAGTCAAACTTGTCTGGCGTATGATCAATTTTTTGATACGCAATCAAACTTCTGACGTGTGGTCAAAAGTGGTCAAAAAGTCAAATTGTGGCATTTTTATAATTGTATTAAATGAGTTCGCATTTTTATAAGTATTTTAAATGTTCTTAAATTTTTAAAATTTAAGTTTTTTTTTGAAATATGTTTGAGCTTTTCTCTTGTTAATATATTAATGTTAACTCTTAGTTTTTCAGGAAAACAAAATAAAAAGATCTATTTTCTAATGTATATTGTTATAAATGGATTTAACTTCGAAAGTCACCCGAAGAGATTGTTAGACACTTATGAGCATATTGTGCCCTTAAATTCTAGACAACGTGAGACTTCAAATATTCTTAATATTTGTTGGTATTGGAACGGTTTTTAATGCTAAAAACTGAGTGTTGGATTGTCACCGAAGATTAAGAAATATTCGATTTCATTTCTTGAACAAGAATTATTATGGTCATAGGCAAATAAATTGACACTTGATGGATAGTTCTGCGGGATGTTAGATAGATACTCTGTTTTTTGGACTAATTATTAGACAATTTTATTAGCAGCGATGAACAAAGAAACCTTTTTGGCCATTTGTATTATAAGTATTAGGAATTGAACTCCACCAGAAATTCAGGTTCAAAAAAAAAAAAGAACTCCACTAGAAATTAAAAGGTCTCGAACACAAGTCAATTTCACAGCATAATTTCATCCTGAGACATGGGTTAAAATAGATTCAAAACTAAATTCTACATCAGTCGAAAATTCAAAACGTCGGGGAAAAAAACTCATTTTAAAAGGAAAATGTAGAACAAAAAAAAGATGGGTGTTGGTACTTATTTGTTCGGGAAAAGCACAGAAATACTAGAAAATAAATGTTAATTTTGCAAAATTGACAGATACATAAAACTATTTCTAAAAATAGCAATGTAAATAAAACTATTTCTAAAAATAGCAATGAGGAGAAACTATTTAAAAAATGTAAGAGCTGAAATTTTGTTTAACTTCAGGTATACAATATGGACAACAATTTTGTCCATTCACGTGTATACCATCTGTAATTTATTTCATTTAATAATATGATTTATTTTTAGATGGACAACAAGTGTATATATATGATGGACATTTCAGGAATTAATTTAATAATCCGTAAAAATCGAGAAATTGAATAAATAATTTTTTAATAGATCTTTTTGTAAATGACAAACCCTAGCTACCACTATTCTCCTATGCCACCACTCATCAACATCTCTTTAACTTTGTCGTTTGTCAGTTTTCAACACTCTGCCGTGGACATTACTCTCACCTTGTATTTGATTTTAACAGAGTAGAGAGTGGAGGAGAGAGAAGAGAGAAAGTGCATCGACGAACTTGAAACCGTTATCCAACCTCTCTAGTCCTCCATAAGTCAATATCCAATCCGGCTCGTCAGAATCTCTAGTGCGTCGAAGCGACATGACAGGCTTGTTGGAGACGTCGGCGTAACGCATTTGTTGGAGACAAACGGTGGATAGACACCTGAGATGACAAACAATATTGTTGCAGCGTTAGAGAGGCGAGAAGAATGCAGAAACTACGGCTAAGTTTTTTAGAAAGAGAGAGGGGGATGCAGAGAGAAAGATAGAGGAGGGAGGAAGTTGCGAGAAAATAATAAAATAGTGTTCCACAATTGCAAACAATTTGGGAAATGAACCGGTTCCTGTGTTCCGAGAATAAATTTAGGGCCTACAAACTATGAAGCTTTAATTTGAATATTGTGTGATTTTTCCTATTTGTTAAATTGAAGCCCACTTCAGCTCTTCCATTTGTTCAGGACATTTACTGAGAGCCGGGCAGACAAGACCCGACCCATGAATCGATCTGTCTTTAGGCACGGCTAAAAATTCGGCTTTGTTTGGGCTAATCCAACTGACCCAAAACTAAAAATATATATATTTTAATAAATCACCGACAATTATATAAGTTAATACATTAAAATTTTATAAAACATTCTCCAACATAAAATAATTTAAAATTTATAATGGCTTAATTAATATACTTTAAATTTTTTTAGAAAATGAAAATAAATAATTTTGATCCGTGAATGAGTCCGTAAAAGTCTGCAAGCCAATTTTAAGTGGACGGATCCGGCCATACCCGCCCTACATTAAGGTGATGACTTAACCATTGAGACTTCCAATTATGGGACGTTTTCTATCATTAGAGATTTGTCCAATAAAAAACTTTTTTTTTGGGTCAAAAGTCCAATAATACTCAAAGAAAAATAGAATTCGATCAGCAACCAACGAGTGCTTAATTATATGCTATGCCCGTAGTTGAATAGTTAGCATGTTTTGCACGGGTTTTGCCATTTATAAGTTTTTTATTACGGGGAAGACACCCAGAAACTAACAAAGAAAAAAATTAATTTAAAAATTAATATTCTAATTTTTAGAGGGGGAGTTAGGGTCTTAGCTTGAATTATTTCACGATAGCTGAAAAGAGGACGTCATTCAAACTTTCGAACACGATCTTATGCATGACTTAGTCGGAATCCTTTGAGAAGGCATCAAAACTCTTTGGGATTGAAATTCTCTTATTGTACTTCTTTTTTACATGACATAGTAGGTGGGGTTTTTTTGTTTATGATTGGTAAGAAGAAATTTATTCCTCTAATTGGCGAATGGACGATAGATAGAATTTAGGATTTACCATTTGTAATCCCAAGTTTTCTTAAAGAGTTAATAAATTAAAACAACCCTATTTTTGAGATTTTTATTAAAAATAATCCGTCCTTGAATAAATGACAGAAAAAATTATAAACTTTCAATCTTATTTCAAAATGAGGCCCGTTAATTAGAGAGTTCACGTTAAATACTCTAGTATGGAAAAGTGGCTGACGCGGCGTAATGATATGTCATGTCCACGCGGCAACTCTTTGCACCCGATTCAAAAAAGTTCACAAGGACTCCGTATAAGCCAATATGCGTCCTATTGACAAAAGACTTAATTTTTTTAAAAAAAAAACATCTCTCACCCGCGCATGACGGAATGGTACATTATCATATAACATGGTTAGCACTCGCATAACCATACTCGATCCTTTCGTCATACAGGCAAATAGATCTCACGAACAGCATACGATAAGAGCGTATTTGCTATACACATGTTAGGGTTATATAACAGCTCAGACTGCTGGAACATATGCATTTCCCTAGTTCGTAACCACACAATCGCTGTTTTCAAATTTTTCGATCTCACAAAAGCTTTACTCATACCTCACACATCACGTGACGTACCACATGAGAGCCGGCTTAACGAACTATTAAGACTAGTGCGAATGCGTCTAGAAACAAACTTTCCCTCTTACACCAGACAATCCACATAGCCAAGTTTACTTGCTCAGCTAGTCACACTTGTTCGAATCAATCATGACCATTAACGACAAGCTAAAGTAGCTAAACTTGTAATATCCTGCCTATTCTAACCAAAATCTATTAGTATTCCAAGATGAGTTGGAGTTTGGAGAGTGTTTGGATGCTGAGCCGCATGTGTAATACACATTTGAGGTCATCTACGTGCATAGTACTGGGTACTACACACACAGATGAGGATTGAGTTTGATCGTGAACGTGCTTAGGATCGTCTATGTGCGTTGCAAAGCTTCTGGGCACACTGATCACCCTCTGGGTGTGAACCATGAGCACGCTGATGTCTTCTACGCACATAGTAAGGGGCGGAACGCACGTAGATTGTAGATCTAGGAACGAGGGGATTTCAGATATGTCGTCTACGCACGTTGTGTGGGATGCTACCCACATAGAGCACGGTTCTACGTGCGCAGAACCCCTACTGTGCACGTAGATGTGTTCCAGCTGAGCAGCTTTGCGTGAAATGCGGTGTTTCAGCCCGTGAGTCTATAAATACCCTCCCCCTTTCTTCGGTCATAACTCATCTCAACCACCAGAGAACTCTCTCATTTATTTCTCTTTGATCTTACTTGCTTCTCTTTGCTTCTACAAGAATTTTTGAGGTGAAAAACATCTATTAATCTCCCAATTTCCTTATTTTGCTTTGCATTTGAGCATTCTAGGGCTCCAGCCAAACTTTAAGTTTGGGTCAGATCTTCCTTTTCTGATGGAAATGGAGTTAATAGGTGTTAGATTATGGTTGTTTGAAGCCTTGAGCTTGTGGGTTAAGCTTCAGTTTCGTGAGATTTGGTGTTTGAACCAAATGGGTTTATCTAAAACTAGGGTTTCGGGTTTTGCTAAATTTCTTAGCAGATCTGGTGTAGTTTCTAATACATCTTGTTGGATCAGAGTTAGAACTACTTAGATTTGATATTGGGTTGGAGAAATTGATGATTTCTCCTTATGGGTCATAGAGATCTGAATTTCTAAGTAGAGATTCTTGAGGATTTTGAGTTCATTGGTTGACCTTGAGGTTGTATTGTTGTTCAAGAGGCTGATTAGAGCCAATGTGGGTGTTCGGTTCCATTGGGTACCGAATGGATCTTGATTTGGGCA